>CAEGAA010028333.1:0-46571 GCA_903067105.1 Poeciliopsis infans | reverse complement strand
ATTTCTGAACTCTGAGGACAGATCAGGGAAACTTCAGTTAAACAAGTTGATTAAGGGGCAGAATTTAGGGTTTTAGATTCATGTTGGGACTTTTATCTCAATCAAGGATAAAACTTTATCTGAAGGTTTGTGCATAAAACTGACATGATGCTGTCAGGAACAGGAAGGAGTTTTCATGAAGGTTTGATTGTTGTCATGAAGTGTCATTCATTAAATGACTTTTATTCAGACGACACTTTTAATGCAAGTTTTTATGTAACTTTGCATTAAAATATCATAATTTACATTTATCAATTATGACTTATAACGAGGTCAGCAAATCCACCAGGTGTTTGCTAATTACTGCTGGCTAGTCTGAAGGAGCTGAGTGGGGAGGGCTAACGCTGCTCTGTGAGCTTGGAAAGTTTTATCACTGCTTCCTGCTGTCCTTTTAGAGTTTGATTTTCTATTTTGTTAGTCGGCTCAGTTCAGATTGTTTCTAGTGTTAGTGCAGCCGATCTAATAAGTTTGTCCTCCGTTTGTCTTTGGGTCACTTCCTGGCATTTCATGTCGCTGTTAATCTAAAATATCTGAGACCTGATCCTGCTTGGTGTGACCTCCAGGCTGAATTGCATGTGATCATTTTGCATCGCAGGTTTGCAGTGAACATTAGTGATTAATGCAGGTTTGTGGTTAAATTCAGGCTGAACATCATCAGGTTGACTATGAATAGTTAAAGTTAACGGGGAACACTCTTCTGATGTGAAGCACTTTGAAATAAATATAGTTAATAATTAACTTCATTCTGGTTGCTGTTTGTTGCCCTTTGGCTCGACGGAACTATAACGATACAGAAACTATGAACCATCATCTGCTTCCCTTCTGATGATCACAAGAAAAGTCTTTAATAATTTACTGTGTTGGTAAAAAGACAGTAAATCAGTTTCCTGCTGAACTCACCAGTATCAATCTGTTGATGAGAAGAAAATCCTGAACTCAGTTTGGAGGAAAAACGTTTTTGTCCACAGCAGCTCAGGCTTTGACCAACTTTCACTTTTATTTCTGCAGCGCGAGTTTTAATGTCATGGTTCTGTTGCTCCACCTTAATGTGAGTCACTGTAAAGGTGGAGCTTATTGATCTTTGGCTTTTGTTCTGTAAGTTGTAAAGAAATGAACAGAGTTTGATTCCTGTTGTAGATCTTGGAGCTTTTTACCTTGCGTTCTGGCGGAGTCACCAATATATGAGCTGTTTTGTGGTTTTTGTGGTTTTGTGCAAGGAGAAGCTGACGGCCCTCCCTGTTGGCCGACATCTGCTGCTCTTCCTGAGCGTCGCGCTCAGACTGCAGGTCAAACAGTTAAATCTGCTCCACAGGGATCAAAGTGTTTTAGTCTGAAAGCTGAAGCTCAACACAAACTGGATCATCAGCACGACAAGGATCCCGAACAAGAAATCTGCAAATAAACCACTAGAAAACAAAACAGTCGAGGTGTTGCAATGGCCTAGTCAAATTCTGCAGCTCATCCAGATCAAAATAACGTCTTTTAAAAGATTTTTCCACAGGAATGCAGTAGATTGTGTTCATGGTGTTTTCTGAACCTTAAGCTGAGACGTTTTAGTCTTTAGACTTTATTTAGTTTTTTGGAGCTGCAGTTGCATCATTTTCTGACGTATGAATTATTTAACGGATCTTACTGAGAGTGAAGCCACCTTTTTATGACTGTAACCGTGTTTCAGGTGCATGGAGCGTCTGCAGAGCTGCTCTCTCTATTACTACTTTCTGCAGCGCAGACAGATTATCAAACATCCATTTTTAATCCCACTTTCTGCTCAAACTCATGTTAAAGTTTCTCCTTTGAACGCGTTTCCTCTTTTGTCTCTGTGGTTAGAAAGTGTTAATATAACTTTCCTTTAATCTCGGCTGATAAAACTGGTCTGATGAGAGCCGCATCTCCATAACGGGAGTTTCGGGTCGGCCTCGGCCGGTACCGGTATGGAGTGAAAATAGTCTCAAAATGTCTGTGGGTGTGTAATCCTGGATTTGTAAACCTTAAAAATAAAATCAACCTTCTCCTCGGCACAAGTCACCTTCACGCCAAACTGCATTTACGCACAGATCAGAAGAGCAGACGTTCTTCAGAGACTCATTTCACACTTTCGGATCTCCCAGATTTGTGTGTAGATGTTGCGTTCACATGCTAGTAGAAAGCTGGGTCATCAGTTTTTTCATCAGAGGTCAATGAACATCAGTTCATGCTCGTTCTGTGAATTTCACTTGAAATTAAATGCTAACCTATGTATATGAATAATTTAATTTAATGATGAAATTTACTTGGAACGAGGTTTTATTCAGAATGAACTGGACCAAAACCTCCCAAAATAAACTGTGTTGTAGTTTCTGACCACCAGAGGGCGCTGTTACACAAACTGTACTGTTGAAATACGAAAAGTAAGACGAGAGCAAAACATGAGCTAACTGGCTAGTCAGCTGTTTCCATCTCAGTTTAATGATCGAAACTTATTTTCACGACTTCAGATCAGTCACCAAACTGTTTATAAAAGAACTGATGTTCATTGACCTTTGATGACCTCTAGAAACAATTTTCTAAACATCTGTAGAATGGTGGCAGCACAAATGAAAATTTTTATTCAGAATGAACTGGAACAAAACCTCCCAAAAGTGAAGAAGGTTGGGGAGAAACGTCACTCTGGTGCTGCTGCTGCGTGTTTCCTCTGACATGAACATAGATATACTGTTGGACATTCTCCTAGAATTAATCTTTAATTTTACTGCATGAAAAATTATTCCAAAAAATAAGTCAGATTCAATCTCAACCTGAGCTTTTTGTTTTTCTTCTTTCTTAGTTTCAGCTCAGACTGATTCCTGTTTTACTGCTGGTGCAGCGACTCACAGCCACTTCAACCTCCAGTGTGATGAACTGTACAATTAAAGGTTAATGGACTCGTACAGCTGTGAGAATTGGCCCTAATCGCGTCCTAATTAGAGGCGGTTCGGTTTTGCTCCCCTCCAGACAATTAGCCTTCCTCTTCCTCTGCAGAGCGCCGTTTCCTCCACCGCCACAAAGTAGGGCAGCCGCATGACGCTCAGAGTATCCCTCATCCCTGTCAGCACCGGAGCGGGTCAGCTGGACGTTACTGAGCGACCCGGCGACCCCACCGCCGCCGGGAGGGAAACCAGGAAGTTGTCAAAATGGAGGTCAACATCCACTTCCAGGAGCTTCCTCAGCTGCCATGGCTTTAAACCAGCAACACAAAAAGTTAAACAAGCTGAGAATTTAGATGAATCTGGAAGTTATCAATAAATGTGAAGAAATTCTACAAACAAAAATCACTTTAAAAGGTTTTTACCTGAAATCAAGGTCTTTGCTTAGCAACAGATCGACCAATAAGTTCACATTATTTCTACTGGATAACATTCAAACACCGTGAAGAGAAATATTGATAAATATAATAATATTTAATAATAATAATAATAAAATGTTATTCAGACTAAAATGAAGAATCTTCCAGTTATTAGGGTTAACACAACACAATAACACAAATAAAGGTTTTTACTCTGGATGTGAAGAAACTCAGTGTTTCAACTGTTTTCCAGTTTTCTGGAAGTTTGTTCCAGATTTGTGGCAAATAGAAGCTGAAAGCTGCTTCTCCACGTTCTGTTCCTGAATGCAGAGCAGAACCAGAACCAGAACCAGAACCAGAACCAGAACCTGAGGTCTGGAAAGTTGATGCACAGCAGCAGATCAGAAATCAGTTCAGTGATTAATAAACTACCAGCGACTTAAAGTCAGTGAAGAACTATAGAACCAGGTGATGTAGAATAACTGAAGATGTGTGTTGACTCTAGATCAATAGCTCTAGATCTATGATTCTAGATCTATGGTTCTAGATCTGTGGCTCTAGATCTATAGCTGTAGATCTATGACTCTAGATCTATGGCTCTAGATCTAAAGCTCTACATACTTATTTTTAGATCTAGAGCTCTAGATCTATGGTTTTAGATCTATGGCTCTAGAGCTATAGTTCTAGATCTATGTCTCTAGATCTACAGCTCTAAATCTATGGCTCTAGATCTATAGCTCTAGATCTATAGTTCTAGATCTATGGCTCTAGATCTATAGTTCTAGATTGTTCCTTTTTAGGTAAAAACTAATGACTTCAGTTTAGTTTCTGTTCAGCCGGAGAAAGTTTTGACTCATCCAGACGTTGATCTGTTCTGTGTTTCTGTTCAGTGGTTGGATGGGTTCAAAGGTCACCGGTTGGATGGGTTCAAAGGTCACCGGTTGCTGTGTTTCACCCAGTTTTATTGTAACTTGTAAGCTGAGCTGGTGGCAGCATGTAGATGATAAACAGGATGGATTTTCCAGTCTGATATAAAGTTATTTATTGACACAAAGAAATTCTTGTCGTTTATGTCAGACTGTAATTATAACAGGTCGACATTAATATGAAATAAACTGTCGATCCGCTGGTGACCCAGCCGGCCTGATGGATGTTTTCATTGCACCAACATGCAGAAGAAGAAATGGTGAGACAAATCTTTAGAGTCGTCACCTTTTGTGTCGTCCAAAGTGTTTTCCTCCAGATCTTCCGCTGCTTCCCTGCAGACGTTCAGCATCTTAACGGCAGAATAAACCGGATTCCTACATGAAAGACGCAGGAGATCTTTGCTCTCTCCTCCGCCTCACCTTTGCGTCCCTGCATGTTTGAGAAATCAGTGCAGAAAATCACAAATGCGATTAATGTTGCATTGAAGTGAGAATGCAGCGGCGCCGGTGCAGTGGACTGTGAAGGCATGCAGCCGAGTGTGGCTGCGTGTTAATGCTGCTTGGTCCTGAATAAGTAAATGAGAACGCTCCAAGCAGACGAGCACTAAGAAGTTTCAGCGGCGGATGACTTTAAAAAGTTTTTTTTCTGACATGTCTCCTTAAATTAATGATCTGCCGGCTTTACTCTCTCTCTTGTGGTCACTTAGCTGCATTAGCGACTCGCTTCCTCAAATGTAAAACTTTCTCTGCCGTCATTAAAGAATAAAAGTTGCTTTGTGTCGCTGATGTTCAGCTTCACACAGTCCTGATGCAGAACTTTCATTATTTAATCCTTTGTAAAATAACCGAATTATAATCTAATTGCACTTTTCTGACCTGCTGAGTTACGACTCAGACTAAAATAGCATCACTGATTCTCACTGCTTTGCTATTTACTTTGTTTGTTTTTCGGGTGTGAAAAAAAATAGTTTTTCGAATATTTATGCACATATTTTGCACTCCATTGCAGAAAACTAGGATGGCTAATTAGAGCCATTGTACATAGAAAGAAGGAGTAAATTTATGCCCCCAAAAATCACAATTTTGAGTTTAATTCAATAAATGTTATACATCTATATATAAATGTATAAAAATAGAAATTTCTGAGCTCCACCAGTTGAGGAGCTAGATTCTCTAGGAAGAACTTGGACATTTCTGATTTTGAGAAATTTTAAATTTAAAGAAAAAAAAAAACAACCTATGAAATTGTTCAAAACTAAAATCTTCTCACTTCTGAAACTCAGAAATGTTCAAATTTTTCTAGATTTTTCTGAGATCTCAAAAATCGAGTTTTTTTTTTTTTTTTTTTTTTTGCCATATATTTATTTCTTGTCTTATTTCAACACAAGCATCCATTCATTCCAATTTATCCCAGTTAGTAAGTAGTGAGTTCAGCTCAGTGAGAGACAGTAGGCCGAGTACACACACCTGCGGGACGCCAGTTCTTACTGGAGCATTCTGTTGGTGTCCTTCCCAATTTAACTGGGATCTGTCAGTCTGATCCAGTTAAAGGAGCAGCTTTTCCCCAGCGAATGAATCAACTGTAGAAGTTTTGATCTTTCAGGTGGAAATGCAGAAAATTCAACACCTTAAAGATTTGAGATACAAAATGTTTAAACGTGGCGATGAAGACTTTCTACTGGTATTAATATTTTGTCAGTTGTGAACGTTCAGACATTAAACATGCTGCATGGATGAACGTTGCTGGATTTTTTCCTGTGAAGCAGAAATCAGTCTGCAGTGAAAGTCGGTCATTATTTGTCCTGTTTGAAATGCTGCAGCAGCTGCTGCTGCTGCTGCTGCTGCTGCTACTGCTGGTGGTGGTGGTGCTGCTGCTGCTGCTGATGCTGGTGGTGGTGTTGCTGCTGCTGCTGGTGCTGCTGGTGGTGTTGCTGCTGCTGGTGGTGGTGCTGCTGCTGCTGCTGCTGCTGGTGCTGCTGGTGGTGTTGCTGCTGCTGCTGGTGCTGCTGGTGGTGTTGCTGCTGCTGGTGGTGGTGGTGCTGCTGGTGGTGTTGCTGCTGCTGGTGCTGCTGCTGCGGTGCTTTCATAAATGAGATGATCTTCACTTTGTCTGAGTTTTGTGCTTTAATTCTCCTGCTTCCTTTGAATGAATCTGAGCTTCCGAGGACAGATTCCATCAGCCGAGGCCACCAGGCTCCGTCCTGCTGGTTGTCCTCAGTCGGGTCCTTATAAATAACTGAAAATGTTTGTCTAGGTGCAAAAAGAAAAATTGGTGCAGCTGACAAGTTACAAAAGCAACAATAGTTTTAAAATCCTTCTGAGACTAAAAGTAACTTAAATAAAGTAATAAAATTTGTTAGTAACTTTCGAATGATGCAATATTCATCCATTGATTCTGTGAAAAAAGCTCATACAGTCACTGAACATCTTTTTCTCTATTGTCGCTAAATGTTTTTCAAAAACCTACCAGATTTTTCAATTATATTTTAATTGATGAGCTTTTTGTGTGTCTTGTTTCAGAAAATGAATCTCATCATTCGGTTCATATTTTCTCACATAAAACCACAAACTGACGTTGTTGGGATTTTATGTGACAAACACAAAATGATCCAAGAAAGAAAACTAAACACAAAAATCTGAAAAGTGTGGCACGCATTTGAACCGGTCCTGTGTTAAAACTCCATCCATTCTCCGTGAGCAGCGGCGCAGGTCAGAGGTCACCAGCAAGCGTTTAGGGTCAGAGGTCACCAGCAAGCGTTTAGGGTCAGAGGTCACCAGCAAGCGTTTGGGGTCAGAGGTCACCAGCAAGCGTTTGGGGTCAGAGGTCACCCGGCAGGTCACCAGTCTGTCTCTGGTGTTAAAAATCCAACGAGGTAAAAATCTTCTGCACCAGTTTTCCACGAAACGTTCGGCAGTCAGATTACATCAAACATTTGTAGATCCATAAGCGACATACCAGCTGAATGTTGGAAATAAAACGATGTTTCATAAAAGCTGAATAAAAATGGCTTTTTATGCAACTTGACTGAGATGTTTAATTGAAATATTTTCAAATTAGTTTTCAGTTATGATCAAAAATAAACAAAAACTTAAAAAGCTGCAGAATCTCAGAAGAAACTGGAATCATTACAGAACTTTCTGTCTCCAGAGACGTAAAATATAAAACAAAGGATTGATCAGGAAGTCACTTTGTAAACCTTCACAGTCTGGATAATTAAGGTGTTTAACACACTGAACGCATCATTTTCCTGCAATTATTATGAATTATGTTCATTAATTTGCATTTAAAGCGACTCTCCCTGCAACTTGCCGACAGAAAACTGCAGTTTAGGTTTTGATTTGCTGATGTGTTTGCAGTGAAAGGAAAACATGAGACTCATCCATGTTGTGGTGCAGCTTTGTTTTGCATGCTGCGTGTTTGCGACGCGTCGCCGTGTCTTTGGATCAAAGCTGCCGCTCCGTCCTCCAGCCGTCTCTCACACAGCGTGTCCTCTCATGTGTCCAGCAGGAGGAAGCTGAATCCATTAGAGCCGTTGTGCTTCTTGAGAAGAGCTGGCCTCACCCTGATCCAGTCTGTTGACGTTACAGAGCCGTTATTTCATATTTGGTCTGTGCCTGATCTTATTTTAATGAGCTGCTTTTCCCCATGATTGCAGATGATTAAAACAAGCAGTGCAGAAGTTAGCGCTAATTGAGCCATAAATACATTAACGCTCTCATATTGCCTCAGATCCCACATGTTCAGGGTTTTAATGATGGTGGAGAATTAAAGGTGAATATATTTAAAAGTAATTTCATTAAATATACCGCACAGACTCCCTCTTTAAGCTTGGATAAACGCTGCAGCCTGTCTGAATGTCTCAGGATTGTCCACTCATCATTCGCCTGAACGGCTTTAATTTGGCTTTTTCATTATTTATTTGCACCAAAATTTATTTCAAAATAAGCTTTGAGTTTTTTTTAAATGTATTTATGTTCTCTAATGCACACAGAGCAAACATTATACTTATTGCCTGAGAAATGTACATAAACCTGCGCTGGTATTTGGATTAATGCAGCACGACCACAGACCTACGGTCTGCTAATCCGCTAACAGCAGAGCTACTGCTAGCCGGCCATCAGTTGCTAACTCAGAAAATATTCAGCAGACTTGGCGTCTCCTGAATTAATTCAACAATATAAATTCTAATTTCATTTACACATATTTATATGTTTTCTAAACTTTCAGTTGAACAAAGTTCAACATCTGCAGTTTTGGTTAAAAGTTCTTCAAGTTTATATTCATGCTTTTATTTTGAAGGGGTGCAGACTGTTAAAACACATTTCCACCATGATGCATTGCAGCAAATTACATTTATTCTGTACCCAGAATGCATTGCTGTTTTACACAGTAAACAGTTTAACATCGACTGCTTCATAAGTCTGACTGTGATCATTTCAGCTAATTGGTTGAATTTAGCATTAGCTTATGATGCCATGTCGGGCTGTTGTTCATGATTAGCAGTTAGCAGTTAGCCCACCGATTCTGGAACAACTCCGCCTGGATGTTTGACAACTTTTCTTGTCAAACATCCAGGGACATTTATAAGCATTTAAAAGAAATCTAAAATCTAAAAACAAAAAACAACCAGGCTACAGTTCACTGCTAACTCTACATGGATATTTACATTTAATTAAATTTTTCATTACATCAGAGATTCTCCTGACATTATCTTGAATATTTTGTTTCAATATTACCATAAAAGCTCTTTGGGAGGAAGGCCTGGCAGGAGGCTGCAGGCGTTTCTGTCTCTCATTCAAGCATATGCAGATCAATTCAGCCTGATTCCAGCTTTAAACACTCAAACCAAACACAGAAAGCAAAGGTGGATTAATGGAGGCTGCATCCACTCTGAAGCAGGTTCTCTATTTTTCATGCACCAAAGTGGACAGCGCATTTCAATTTACCTTAATTTACAACGGCGGCTGGTGGTGTTAATATAATGGGCCTTCGGATTAGTCCAGGTAGGAAGAGGCACTTTTTCGACCACTTGTCCTTGACTTAGCTCCATCCCACCTAATTATTCATAACCAGGCCGCAGATATAGTCCGTTCAAGAAGCAGCTCCTTCCTCCAGCTGTTTCAGGGTTTGCATTTATCTCCTTCAACTCCTCAACATCTACCAGCAAATTGACTTTATGCACACAAATTTTCACCTCATTTTATGTCCAAATTAGGATGAAAGCGCCAATTCAAACCTCCTCAAAGATTTAATGATCCAAAAATCCAACATGTTTCCATGTGGACTGAGTTTTATTTCACCCAAGATGATAATTTAATATGGTAAAAAATTATATTCCATCACTTAAAATGGACCAAAGTTTCCTAATTTGACTGAGCATGCTAACATTGATGTTAGCACTAATTACTGTAATTTTATATCAGCGCTAATCTGAGCCGTAGATCATTAAGAAATAACATTTAAGAGTTATTTTCTATCACAAAAAGACAAAATCAGTCTAGCATTGTAGTAAATTATGATTTAGAAGATAACACCAACACTAATGTTAGAATTTTTAAAAAGCTAATTTCTGTAATTTTGTGAGTCAGACACACAAATTTCCAAAACAGTTTTAAAACCATGTGCTTGTGCTCAGTTTCAACAGCTTGAACTGAACTGTGAGTTTAAACAGGCAAAAGTTTAGATGCACATTGAGAAGCAAGGTGCAAAAGTTAGCATGCTAATGTGAACTTTAGCCTTTAGCCTTATTGATACCCAGCAGCAGGATTGCTGGGTATCGTTAAGGTCAGCAAGCGAAAGAGGTGCTTCTTATTTCTAGACTTCAAATTAAATTACAGTGTGCTGAAGAGATGAAATACATTAAAGATATTAAACATTTGTAAACACAGAGCATCATTTTTGAACAGTTTTTTGTTTCTAACTCAGTGAAAACGGCTCCTGTGTCACATTCAGGCTGGATCGTCTGAGCAGAGGACATTACATGCTTCTCAGTTTTCACACATGGGCTCCGGCTGTCGGGCGCTCCAACGATAACGCCACCGCCGGCGTGTTGACAGTCCTGTTGACTTTTTCTCCCTTCTGGCTTTGATTGCTTTGACAGCAGAGATAAATGATGATGTTCTCTCTTTTTGACTCAAACTGCCTCAGAAAAACTACAATAATATATTTTTGGCTAAATAACATTGGAGTTTGCTCCTTTTTTGGCTGCTTCTAACAGAGATTAAAGACAATTTCTCAGTTTGCTGGAGGTCAATATCTTCACTGAAAGTGCAGAATAACTTTTTTCAAAGATCATATGTAGACAAAAATAAGCAACATTTTCAATAAAAAGAAAACCTTTTTTGCTGTTAAATTATTGAATAATTAGACATATGAGCTCAAATATAAAGATATTTGTTGTTTTTAAACGGTTATTATGTGGAGCAAAGAGTTATTCTAGCCATTGATTATTCATGGAAGATCTTTAGAAATATGGACTGTGGACGCTAACATTAGCATTAGCTATGCTTAGCATTGAGATGCTATTTTAGACTTGAATAGTTTTGCTAACAGGCTAACTGCTTTTAGCATAATTTAAACACAACAGCAGTTTTTCTAATCAGACCATTTAGTGGCAGAAATTAACCCCCATAAGGCCGAGAGAAGCAACTTTGTTTCCATCGCTGTTGTTAGCGGATGTCACTTGTGCGTCAGATTTAACGTTGTACCAGAAACACAACACAAGGGTTCCAGCTTGTTACTTTTGTATCTAAAAAAGAAAAATATTGACTAATTGCATTAAAATCTAATCAAAATTTGCCCCAGTGTTTAAAAAAAGCATTTATTTTTTTTAACAAACTAAATGTTTGGGTTTCTGTACTTTGTTTTATGTCAATTAGGCTTTTCTATAATCTTCTGACAATTTAAGTCTGAACACAGAAGTTCACACTGAATCTATGGAAAACATCTTTATCTGGAAAGAAATAAAAACTAATGGAGAGATATTTTAGACGACCATTTAAAGTTTTAAACCAAATTTGTGTTTCAGTTCATGGAAAATAAGGAAAATACTTTTCCATTTTTTTCCAAACTGCAGCAACACTGAAGCAATCAGTTTGGACTGAGTAAGTGTATCCATGTGTTTAAAGTAAATTGATACATTGATTGATTGAGCTGCTGTACAGTCGGAGTATTGATCACTGGTGGAGAAACTTCACATTTATCCACTTGTGCAGCAGCTTTAATTAGGTTAGTCATGCTCCGCTGTGCAGGCCGTTTACGGCTCTCCTGGGGCCGAGCGTTAACAGCCCCACTCTCCACACTGGCTAATTTGTTTTCATTACAATCAGTGGAAAACACTGTCAAAGCTAATCTTCTGTGTCGAGCACGCAGCCGCGCTGTTTGCTGACCCCGGGATTTTCTCTGCTGTGGGCGGCCGCAGAGCCGCGCCTAAATATTCATCCTGAAACGTGACAAAGTCATCGGAAAGAGATCTGACGCAGCGTTTACTGAGGCCGGACGCTCATTACTCAGGAGAGGTCAGGCTTTCCTCAGCAGGCTCCTGCAGATCAGTCAGATTTGTGTCGCAGTCAGAGCTCTTAGCTTTCCGCTGAATGTCCTGAGTTGGTGCCTCTTACCGGATTCCTGACTCATTCCTGCTGCTGGGATATTTAGGTTGGATCAGTGTCAGCTTCCAGCGCTCAGGAGGTAAAGAGTGGGCCGTGGCGATCCGTCAATCTGTTTGCTGTATGAAAAGAGCAAATGTATGACAACAACATGTCAGGCGTGATTATTTATCTCGTTAATGTCAGAACACATCTGGAATATTCCCGACAGATGTTTCCAGTTTTTCCCTCTTCCAAATGTTCAGTGACAGAACAGGAGCCGCGATGCAGGGTTCACAGAGAGCAGCGATCAGGAAGCGCAGAGGGAAAAAGTCTATTTTTATATGTTTGTGTTTTGTTTTGGTCCATTTCAGTCCGACTCCGGTTCGTTTGAGGAAACGTGAATGAAGAATCAAACTGATGTGGATTAAAAGAGCGAACTCTGTTCCGACAAACCTCTGGCTCTGTTTGGGTGAAGTGAACTCTGCTGTGAACGCCAACCGGACTGGAGACAGGAAGCAGGAAGTGGACTACAGCGCAGGGCATTCTGGGTAAATATAACAACAAACAGGCTGCAGGTTTGGTCCTCAATTCAACCGAGTTTAGACTGTCAGGTTTGGAAACATCCTTAACTAAATATATTTGTTGTTGTCATTGTTTCACTTAATTAAATTGTTCAGCACTTTAGTCGACATCTGTTGTTTTTATGTGCCATATAAATACATCAACAAATACATGAGATCTCCTCTATTTAAACTTTTTAATAAGTCAAACACCAAACACTTTATCATCTGTTAAAACACGACCCAAACGCTCTTCCTCATGTCTGCCGGACGTTCAGCCAATCAGCTGTTCCTCTTATTAACGTTTCACCACAGAGAAAGATGTCAAAAGGTAAAAAGCCTAATAATTTAAAAATAAAAGCCTTATTGTAACTGAGCTGTGATTAAACTGATTCTTATTATAGCCTGGATAATTTTGCCAGTTGTGATATTTCTGATTAGAATTAGAGGAGAGAATTAATTTATCATCGTCTCTAACAAAACAATCAGGGTTTAATTTGTATCTAATAACATATTCAAGTTCCTGAAGTTCTGCTTTCTGTAGATTATAAACCTTTTATTTCATTCCCATGATGAGTTGAGATTATTTTTATACAGTAATGATGATTAATTCTGACTTTCTTTCTTCTCCTTCCTTGGATTGTTTGCATCATTTTCCTCTGGTTTTCAGCAAACCTGCGTCTCCTGCAGGAAGTTACGTCTCGGTTCCTCATGAGATTTCTTATTTTTATGAAATGTTTGCCTTTTCGACCTGAAGGAAGCCGACAGTTTGGGTTTAAAACACGAGGAGGAAAACGTGAAGCTTGTGGAGGTTCAGATTCTCATCTCTCTCTTTACTGGACATTTTACTTAATATTGGATGAAACTGAATAAATTACAACATTCACAGATACATTTGGAATAAATGTATGTTTTATTGAATTGGACTGCAGAATCTTCCTGTTTCTACTTTTTCCTTGTAGCTTTGTGAATCTGACTCTTTTTTTGAGAAAACCGCAACATTTTCTTTAAATATTTTAAATTTGCTCTTGTGTCTAATCCAATTCATTTAATCTAACAGATTTTACTACTTTGTTCCCCTAATTCATGTTTTAACCTGGAAAAAACTCATTTTGTGTTTTAACTGTTGCACTTCAGTTTAATGTCAAGCCGTTTCATGGATTATGGAGAAAAGTAGCAGATAAACATGTTTAGATCTGAAACATGTTTAGATGTAAAACATGTTTAGATGTGAGAGTAATTTCATTTCTTTGCACAGGTAACTCCTTGTACTTCATTGCTTGGATTGTTCCCAGTGTTTTATGCTGTGATTTTGCCCTGCAGTATTTTATTCTTTGGGTTTTTTTGTATATTTTTATATGAACCTACTTGCCTTCATTACTCCAAACTTTGCTGCTGCTTTGCTTCAGTTCTGCCTGTGAATAAAAATAAAGTGTATTTTTATTCCCTTCTAACTAGGAAACGTTTTAAAATGGTGCAGAAATATGAAATGTGAGCATCTAGTTTCTGTAAAATGAGCAAAAATAAATGTAAAAACTTCTAAATGACCAACTATTCCCTGTGCAGATGAACATAAACTCAAGCTGTAATAAGTGGGAACTTCATGTCTGTTTCCTGTTTCATTAGCGTTGATTGTCCTCTGCTGTGTTTTCGCCTGTCGGCCGTTTGAAGCTCCGGCTCTATAAAGAAACATAATGGATCTCTGATAGCTTATGGGTTCAATATTTGTGATCTGCTTTGAAGACTGATAACATGCTTTTGAAAGAAATTGTGTTTCCATGCCTGATTTCAGCCCCAATCTTCTCCTTTGATGTTTCTTAATGTGGAAACTTTGCAGGTTGTTAGAAAAACTCTTATTGTTATTATAGAGTCTGGAAAAACGTTCACTTTTTACCACATTAAAAAGACAAACTTTAATATGTCTTTCTGTATTGAAGTCCATAAGAAACATTCAGTCGATCGTTTTGTGGTCAAATGAGGCTGAAACTGAACCTAAAACAAAAAACCATGAACGTCGTGTCGCATTTTGCTGCTGCGTCAAACTTCATACAGGCAGTTTGATGCTTTTTGATTCAGATTCATTTGTGTCCCGATTGATGCAAAGAAATTCAGTTTCCTTGATAGAAAAATATTAAAGGATGATGAATCAGTCAAAATCACATTCAGGAAAAAAATCTTCACTTCGCTTCAGCAGAAACACGTGACGGTGATCGGCCGTTTTCACCACATCTGACCTTTCACAGTTCTTGCACTTTGCAGTTTCCTCCTCCAGCTCTCGACCTCAGCCTGAACTTGAGAGAGAAGCAGTGTGGGTTTTTTAACATGATAATGGATTTCAGGCTGTAAGAGTTGGCAGCAGGAAGAGGAATCTTCAGTTTTCGTTCACAGTTTGGGTAAAAACTGATTTAATTTTAAAAATGTTCCTCTTCTTTAGCGACTGCGTCAGCCTGCTGTGTGGCAATGTGGCTGGAAAACTGTCTGTCAGTTGATTGTGGGAG
This sequence comes from Poeciliopsis infans, assembly GCA_903067105.1. Lineage (NCBI taxonomy): Eukaryota > Metazoa > Chordata > Actinopteri > Cyprinodontiformes > Poeciliidae > Poeciliopsis > Poeciliopsis infans. Next base: position 31,660 of record CAEGAA010028333.1, on the reverse strand, counting down.
GAGCTGCAACCTGCAGCACCTGCAGCAACCTGCAGCACCTACAACCTGCAGCAATCTGCAGCCTCTGCACCAACCTGCACCAACCTGCAGCACCTACAACCTGCAGCCTCTGCAGCAACCTGCAGCACCTGCAGCCTCTACAGCAACCTGCAGCACCTACAACCTGCAGCACCTACAACCTGCAGCCTCTACAGCAACCTGCAGCACCTACAACCTGCAGCCTCTACAGCAACCTGCAGCACCTACAACCTGCAGCAACCTGCAGCCTCTGCACCAACCTGCACCAACCTGCACCAACCTGCAGCACCTACAACCTGCAGCACCTACAACCTGCAGCCTCTACAGCAACCTGCAGCACCTACAACCTGCAGCCTCTACAGCAACCTGCAGCACCTACAACCTGCAGCACCTGCAGCCTCTGCAGCTCCCGCCGTCCAGCCTTCCTGCTGGTTATCATTTTATTTCCAGCACCTGTGATTTCCCATCTGCAGGTTCTGGCCGGGTCCCAACTTGGCATGGAAGCCCGGTTCTGTCTGCAGCGCTAAAGAAAAAGGTCGGAGACGGGCTAATAGGAGCGCTGCTATTTTTGGTTCTGGCAACGGTTGCTGGTTCTGGCCTCTGATCATGAGTCGGACCTGATGAAAGAGGGTCAGTGGTCAGCGGGGAAAGCCATCACTGTTTATAGAAACCCTGCAGAGACGGACCCGGATCAGAACCTGCTGCTGTGCTGCGCAGCCAGAACATGGAGAACAGGATTTAGAAAAGCAAATGTTGGACTTTGAGAGGTCCAACATTTGGACCAGTCCGGTATTATTCACCAGACTGGACCGGTGAATAATAAACCACGAGCTTGAGGGGCTAAATATTCAACTTGCTAACTAAATATTTATCTGTTCAAGCTAAATATTTATCTTGAACAGATAAATAAGACATTTAAAGAAGAGCAGCAAAAGCAAAAGAGGTGGATTAGCAGAGCTTGTTATCCTGATGGTAATAACACCATCAGGATAACACTGATGGTGTTATCCTGTGTAGAAATAATAATAATAATAATAATAATAATAATAATAATAATAATAATAATAATAATAGTTTCTCTGCTGCCTGAATGTTGATATGTCAGCGTGTCAAACAGCAACTGTCTTCAGTCAGAGGCTTCCTCAGATTTGCTGCAGAACTGACTGCTACCCTCAGCATCATCAGTGACTCTTTGAAGATATGTAGATAATATGCAACAATATTTAATATTTCTTTATTTAACTGTTTCAACTTAAATAATACAAAAAAGATGAAAAGGTAAAAACAGAGCAGCTCATAAACGTGTGAATGATTGTAAATGGACCAACAGAAACGCATTTTTGAATAATATTTTTACTTTATATGTTGTGGAGCGAGCAGTAAAGGTCAGGAACACACGGAGGCAGCGGTTTTAAGACCCGTCCCACTCGAGGTCGTGCTTTTATCACCTCCCCAAACCGCTGCGAGACCTGGAGGCTCGTAAACATCCCACAATGACATTTTCTGCAGCCTGTGGAGATCTGAGGTATTTCTGAGGTACCAGGGGAGACGGAGCCGCCGCTAACCAGAATTGATCGCCTCTAAACATTTTCAGGCCACAGCTGTTGCCATTTTTAATGTTCAGAGTGATTCTGACTGTCAGCTGCACATGGGGCCCTAATTAGACGTGACATCAGGAAACAAAAACTCATCCTAACTGGGGTGATTTCCAGCATCCACAGCTGATTCCTGACCTTTTCGTTTTACCTTCTCGGTGGTGCGAAGGAGTCAAGGTTTCTGGGTCTGATCTATAAAGTCACAGTTTGTTCTGACAGCCATTGTCAGAATAATCTAAGCGTGATTGATGCTTCGCCGCGCGGTGATTCGCCATCCTGTATCACCGCTTTCTCCTTCAGCTGATGTGTTTGTATAATCTGCTCTCTGGTCAGAGTAATAAGAGAAAAAGGACATAAAGGAGCCAAGGGGAGGAAATTGGATGAAGGAAAAGCTTTTTATATCTCTCCATTTCTTAACCTCAGTTTTTTTCGTTCTGACTCACATTCATGCAGTAGCTGTGTCCTCTGCTAGCTGAGCGCTCACTGCAACATTAGACATAAGCTTCATATCCACCTGTTTATTGCAGCTTTAGTCATCGCTTAACCTGCAGGTGGTTCAGACTGCAGGATGTGCTGAAGTGTCAACGGCTCAAATGAGACTGGACTGGAGAATAACCACCAGCGTTAGCTTTGGGGAAGCTAGTGACTAGCATGGCGATCATGGTCACTAACTGTCTGTGTGCATGTCAACACGTCTAATGTCACTTAAAAACATTGTTCGCCTGCATTTATTGGTAAATTTTCTTTAAAGAAACAAGAAAGAGTCTAATAAGGTGGTGTCCAACCTGGGCATGCTAGTTGGTAGCATTTCCAGTGGTGACCCCTCCTTATCTGAGGCTAATGTTAGCCTATCCAAGGCTAACTCCTCCTCATCCAAGGCTAATGCTAGGCTATTTGAGGCTAATTCTAGCCTGTTCAAGGCTAATGTTAGCCTATCCAAGGCTAATGCTAACCTAGTTGAGGCTAATGCTAGCCTGTTTAAGGCTAACAACAGTGTACCTGTGCTAGTGGACAATAGGAAGTTTGTAATCCAGTGATGACTAGCTAAAGCATGCTAATCACTACTAGCCTCTCCAAAGCGTCAGTGAGTCTCATTTGCTAATGCGCTCAGTTCCAGCTGTCTGCCTGATGTTAGCAGTAGCTACAGCTAGCTTTGTCTCTCTGCGACCATGAAGGACAAACCTTCTGAATTTCTCTCAAAGGTTTTTCTCTGTACTTTTCAATCATCTTCTGTTCTGTCTGTCATTCTCACTGCAACATTAAATTGTCTGAATAATTAAGAAACACGAACCATTATGGCTAAAGGAAATTTAAATAATAATAATAATTTTAAAAAATCTGAACTGCAAAGAACTTGGAAGATTTACAGCAACCAGAACCTTTTCCTGGGGAAAAACTATAAATATATAATTTTTTGCAATTTAGCCAAACAAATGGGAACAAAGTGTATTTCTGCTTGAAAGAACTTCAAGTTCCATTTTCAATCTGTTTCTTCACCAAGTTTTCCTGACACACAAGTGGTTCATCCTCCATTCTGTAACACACCAGAGTTAAAGAGAAAGCAGAAAAAAGCGACTGGAAGAAAAAAGTTTCCTAAGATTAGAGGGAGACGTGTTTCTTCGTGTTTTTGAGATGCTTCTGTCAGGGATGCAGAAAAACAGAGTTCAGTTATAAATAAACATGTCCAGCCTGACATGTGTCTGCATCCCCGGCAGCTGCTGCTTCTTCACATGAACCTCTGACTTCACATCATGCTGATGGTTTTTATTCTCACTTCGTCTCTGAATAGAAACCAGATTTCAGCCAGAACAGAATCACTGAAATGATGCAGAGTCCAGACTGACAACAGAGCGTTGGAGAGTCTCTGTCACATCATCAGTAAAATGTAGCTTTCATGCCCCAAATTCACCCAGGATTATTTACATGTTAGTTTGATACAAAACACGCTCAGAAATGATTCAGTTCTCAGTCAAAAATTTACTAGAAAATATTTTAGATTGATCTCAGAAACTTTTTGGAAAAAAACTGAAATTTTGAGTTTTCAAAATTACAAAAATTTAAACTTTTGGAAACTCAGAAAAAGAGCAAAAGTTGAAAATTTGTGACTTTTCAAATTTTGTGCTTTTAAAAAAACGTTCTGAGATTAATCTCAATGTTTCTGAGATTAATCTCAACGTTTCTGAGATTAATCTCAACGTTTCTGAGAATGGAAACTTTTTTTGTAGAATTTTTTTTTTTTTAGAAAAATTCCTAGAACAATTTTTCTAAAAAAAATTTTATTGTTTTTTTTCTGGAATATTTGTGAGATTAATTTTATTTAATGTAACAAATCTTTACCTTTTCAAACACAGAAGAGTGTTTTGTAGTCTAAAGGTTTCTGGGTTATTTTTCCTCTCTTGTCCCGGCGGATCGGCCCATCCCGTCATAGATTTGGGTGAAATCTTCTGATTGCTAATATTCCTGAAGCTTTTTAACGACAGCTTGTTTCCTTGGAGATAACGGCTGAAGGAAAAACACGATTCCCTTTCAAAGCAGTCCTGCTCTTCCAATTCAACCAGAACGACTGGAATTCAAGTTATTTTTATGAAAATGCCAAAGATTCGTCCTTGTAGCAACCAGACCTGAGTGAAAAGCAGGATTTGTGCTGGAATGTGTGTTTTGTGTGCAGCCTGCAGCTTTTCTGCTGTTGGTGAAGCAAAAGTCCCTTCACAGCCATGAAGACGGGAAAATAACTGGATGAAGATGAATGATTCAGCACCTCCAGTTCTGTTCTGCTGAGCTTCCAGCTCTCCTGCCTTGACCATTTAAAAAACCTGATGCAAAGTTAAAAACCCAACAAATATTGGCTGTTTGTGGCCAGTGAGAGCAGCTCCTGTTTGTGGAACGAGGAATTAAAAGAAACCTGGTTTTTTATCCTTTTCTGCTAAAATAAAGCGTTAGCTAACACGGCTGCGGTCATCTCTGTTTATCCTGAAGGGAATCATAAAGTCAGTGGTTGTCCAGGAACTGTGGGAAAGGAGGCGAAATAAGAAGCTAAATAATTTATGGAGGAGCAAAGCAGGAAAAGGCTGATGCTGCAGCGCTGATGCTGCAGCGCTGATGCTGCAGCGCTGATGCTGCAGGCGCTGATCAGCTACAGCGTTGATCAGCTGCAGCGTTGATCAGCTGCAGCGCTCTGTCTTTCATCTCAGCTCAGGAATGAAATGTCAGGATGTTTGCAGCGACTGCTGACATGTTTCTGGATTTAGGAAGTCCTGGATCCATTGACTGGAAGAAAAACCCAAACTGACCTTTTATTCAGTCCCAGAGGAGCAGAAACAGAAACTCATTTAGATTTAGTCGATCAGAACCTGTTAACTCTGAAAGAAATCCAGCCCAACAGGTGAAAGGTCAGGGTGAAAGTTGAAACCAGATTTCTAGGCTGTCAATCTGTTTTATTTAGCGTCTCTGCAGAGGCAGAAACCCCATCAGGGTTCAGGCAAAATGCAAACTTTCTCATTAATTCATAGGAATTACGGCACTTATGTAGTTCCATAGACATTTGTTTCTCCTTTTCTCAAATGGTGGATTTGTTTTCAAATTTAGAAACAAATAATAAACATTTGACGTCTGATGAAAATACAGGTGGACAAGTTACCACACTGTAAAAACACAAACTGTCACCATGTTGGATCAAGTTCAGTTCTGCACACTTTAAATAAGACAAACTAACTTCATTAAAAAACAAAACAAACCAGGAAAAGCATTACATGTAGATCATATTAAGACATTATTAACTTGAAATAAGCCTCAATATCATCCTGAAAAAGTTTCATCTCTTTCCAAAATGGCCGACCATAGTTCCCCTCCAGTAGGCGGGGCTTGTTGCTCCGAGCTACCAGCTAACACCTCCTCTGATTGGCTGATAGACGAAGAGCGCTGAATTATGAATATATTTCATGTGACTGTAAAATGCCAGATTTTAATTAGGATTTTATTTAAAGGAAACATTATTTTCTCCTGACATTAACAGACTAAGATTTTTGCACATTTGTAATGAAATCGCAGCGACAAATTGATAATATTGATAATAAACTGAACTAATGCTCTGATTGATCATATTGATAATAAATAAGCAGATGAAGCCGCAGCCTCTCCCCCGTTTCACCTCCTGTGGGTTTTGTGGTTGTTGGAACAGGAAGCGCCTGATGAACTGCATATTGAAGCGTCTCGCTGGGTTTGTTTACGTCCTCTCCGTCTCCGTTAAATCGACTCCGCCATCATTCTTGAGCTCACGTCTGTTTAGGGCAACAGCTGTGTGATGACGCTCACAGATTGGATTTTGTTCACGTTCCTGTGATTTACAGACACCTCAGACATGCATCCTAATCAGCATCGTGCTGTCAGGAGGTAATTCATTACCAGACCTCCCGGAGCGAGGACGCCCAGATAACAACCAGAACGGAGGAAGGATCCCTGATTGCCTGTTTGGGATTTGGATGCTTCTAATAACTGCAGATATTTAGTTTGAACTGAAGATCAGAATCCAGAAAGCCGAATGAATCAGTTCTGGTTTCACCTGCAGCCAGTTGTTCAGAAATAATAATACAGAAATATGATGATATCCTACCATCACAAATGTAAACATTTAAATGGATTTTGAACACTCTGCTGGGACTTTAACTAGGCCTGTGAATGAAAAAAAGTGAGCAGCAAATATTAGGAAAACATTCAACTGGAATTAATTTACTGATTATTTCAAATCGATCAAAATCACGTTTTCCAGACTGTTGATTTTTTCCCTTCATCGTTGTTTCCTCGCTTCTCTGCTTGAGCAAGACGTTGAAATAAAGAGATTTGACCCGGAACCTTGAGAAGCGCTTTGATAACCTGATGTGTTTCTGTTTTAGTGTCAATAAATGAATCCCTCTAACTGGTTCAATCAAAGATAAAACGCATTGATTGCAAATTTATCAAAGTGGCACATGTTGGTTATGTAAGGATAACATAAGGTTAAATCATGTTGTTCCAATTTATGAAAAATGTTTTCATTCATGTTTGTCAGAAATCATCAAACGATCTCAACCAGAGGAAAAATTTATTCCTCTGAAGAAAAACTGCTGAGATTTCATAAAGTTTGAACTGAAACTAGATTTCCACTTATCAATTTTTTTAATTTGTGACATGATTTCCTAAAACTCAAGCAGATTTACTGGGACTTTCTTGTCCATTTACTGCAAAAACTGAACTTTCCCGCCTTTTTTCTTCTTCTGTGTCAAAATGACAGCAGACTCTCAGCAGGGGGGATTTTTTCCACCTCGATCTTCTTTTGTTGAAATCATGAAACTGTTCAATTCTGCTTACGTTGCACATATATGCACACAATAAATACATAAATAATGCCTCATTTATTTGTGAATAATAAAAACATTTGAAATACAATCAAACTTTGAATTTCCAAAGTTTTGCACAATTTTCCTCAAAGTTCTGCTCTGTGACCAGGAACTGGTTTACAATCTAACCACAGCCAGGATGTTCCTTTAGTAAAGTAATTAGTTCTTAACTTGGTATTTTCCTCCTCTGGGTCAAAGTACTCCAATTAAAAGTTACACGTTGTTTTAATTTTGCTTCTTTAGTAAAATATTTTCCCTCCAACATGCATAAATGCTGAACGTTCATAGTTCTGCGAGCCTCAGGCATTTTCACTGTACTCTCCTTGTGTATTTAATTTTTCATTGGTGCATTTTAAAGCCTGGCTCTGTCTAACATTAACCAAACCCCACAGTGAGTGGGAGCTCTTTCGGTTTCTGCATCCAAACCGCCGCTCGGCTGCGTTTCCCGTGTTTCCCTCTGTCTCCTCTACGCCTCCACCTGCTGTTTACGGGACACAACAGCCACTGGAAATGTGCTGAGCGTAAAAAGTCTCACTTGTGTCCAATTGTTGCTGCATCTGCAGAGACCGGCCGGCTCTGCGGGAGGAGGTCGCAGCGGATGCTCCGGCATACAAACCCACTGATTTCAGGATGCTGTTCACATGTCGTCTCCTAGCAACTGTCAGAGCGGAGCGTTTGACCATGACCGCCGCCTTTCGATAAACTTCACAATACTCCAGCAATTTAGTTCTGCACTCCAGAAACGGCGGCCGGCTCCCAGAGGGAATGGAAAGTGATGCTGGTGGTTTTCTGTTTATTGGTCTGAAACGTTGGAAGCTGGTGCCTACGTTACCCACCATGCAACGCTGATGTCTGACAGTCCTGTCAGAAGCGCTGCTGTGTTGTCTGTCTGAATAATCGAGTTGACAGTTTCTGTTTCTGCAACAATGAGCCGAAGGAGGAAGGTGAGCAGAAACCCATGAATATTTTATGGCCTGTTTATGGATTTTTGCTTTATCGCCATGTGGAAAATGTTCGCCAGTAAACAAGCTGAATGTTTCAGGTTTTTTTCCAGTCCGGTGTCCTGACATGTCAGCGTTGTGCTCAGCTCAAAGTTTCGGCTGCTGCTTTTAAACTGAAGCCACTGCAGAAACAAACACGAGGCTTCGCCCATGTCAGCGGCTTCTTGCTATAATTCACAACTTCTCCTGCAAACATCTGCTGCACGAAAACACTCCGTGTGTCTCCAACACCTCGGGTTCATCCACAGGTTCATCCACAGGTTCATCCACAGCTTCATCCACAGCTTCATCCACAGATTCATCCACAGCTTCATCCACAGGTTCATCCACAGGTTCATCCACAGCTTCATCCACAGATTCATCCACAGCTTCATCCACAGCTTCATCCACAGATTCATCCACCGGTTCATCCACAGGTTCATCCACAGGTTCATCCACAGCTTCATCCACAGATTCATCCACAGCTTCATCCACAGGTTCATCCACAGGTTCATCCACAGGTTCATCCACAGGTTCATCCACAGGTTCATCCACAGGTTCATCCACAGATTCATCCACAGATTCATCCACAGCTTCATCCACAGATTCATCCACAGATTCATCCACAGGTTCATCCACAGATTCATCCACAAATTCATCCACAGATTCATCCACAGATTCATCCACAAATTCATCCACAGATTCATCCACAGATTCATCCACAGGTTCATCCACAGATTCATCCACAGCTTCATCCACAGATTCATCCACAGATTCATCCACAGGTTCATCCACAGCCAAGTTCAGTCCAATCCATCTGCAGGCCCTTGGTCTGGAAAGTTCGGTTCGATTGTGAACGCTAATCAGACTGATCCTGGTTCGGTGAACGCCAAGCGGACCGGAGACTTCTCCAAAGGCAGGAAGTGACTCCGGCCCAGGGCATTCTGGGTAAAAATAACCAAACTAGCACTTTCATCTGGTGAAACAGGAAGTTGCTCTCAGCCTGTCAGAGGTTTTTGTGTCGTTTCCTTCAGTGGTTCTTGGTGCAGCGCCCCCACAGGCCAGGAGGGGAACAGGCTGGTTTGACTCAGAACCACAGCAGCTGGAGCAGAAGTTCTGGTCCTAGTAGAACCGGGTCGACTGGACCATCAGAAACATTCTCAGAGATTACTCTCCAGAAATTACAACCAGAGACTTAAAGTCATGTTTATTTGTGCAGCAAGTTTAAAATGCTTCACCTCATAAAATCATCACTAATTATAAACAATAAATATTCCACTGTGTGAAAATCATCAAATTCATCAAGCAAAACATGTTGAGCCACTTGCTGCTCATCAAAAGTGGGATTTTCGCCTCGATTGCGAGGAACTCAGCGTTTCGGCTGTTTTGCAGTTTTCTGGCAGTTTGTTTCAGATTTCTGCTGCTTAAAAACTGAAAGCTGCTGCTGCAGTTTGTGGGTGTTTATTTCCAAATATATGCCACATTTTGGAACTTTTCTGAAATGTTTTTCTGGAAAACTTTTTATCTCTCAGCATCAAACTTTACTTTGAAGGTTAGATCATATTTGACTTTTATTATGAAAGCTACATGAAAGAAGGAATGTGAAAAAATCGATGTTTTAATCAATAATACATCAAATAAAACTTGTCAGGGTTGAAGTAAATATTTGTAGCTGTCACCGTTTCCTGCTGCCAGATTCTTCTTCTTCTGCCTTTTCTTCGTTTCATTTGGAGGTCGCCACTTTGGAAAGACAGCAAAACTGAAAAGTCTCCAAATATTTGATGTGTGAAAAAGCACCTTGGTTTCTGTTCTTGAAGTTTATTACTAAATGTTTGAGTTGATTTTATGATTTTAATTAAAGATGGCTGAGAAAACAGAGCCGGATATTTGGAGATGGATCTGATGTTAATTATTAGCAGTCTGTTTTTATCATGCCACGACATTTCAATCAAATTTAACTTTAATTAGGTCATTTAAAAACCTTTTCTGTTTTTGCAGTCCCAGACCATCACACTGCCACTGCCGTGTTCGACCTGTAAATCAGTCGTAGGACAGGAAATCTGTTCATAGTTAATAGGAAGTCACAGTAAAACCCAGGTGCATTATGCTTCATTATAACAGCAGCGTGTTTTTTTTTATATTGCTACTATAGACTCCCCCTAGTGGTCAGGATGACTTCCACCAGAGAGTTTGCAGCATTTGACTGTTTTTTTTTTTGGATTTGCTCCCATTTCTTGTGGTTTTTCATATGCATTTGTTTTTGCTGCTATTTCATGTAATTGCAGGATTTATTGTTTACACTTTTTTTCTGTTTTTTTTGTGAGTTTTTGGAGTTTACAGTAGATTGGCACCTGTCAGCCACCGTAGGTTACAACATCAAATATTCCATAAATTAGTTCTCACAGAACAAGAACACCATTTTTATTTAAGTTTTAGTGTTATCATAGTTCTATTTATTTGGTGCTTTGGGACGGAAAATAAAATACAAACATCCAGACTGATGCTGGTCGGTCTGCAGAGCCCGGTTTGTCTGTAAATTATTCAAACAACCATCTTTTTAGGAGAAAACTTTGGTTTGCATGTGCTTGCAGTGAAGCTGTAGATGTTATAAAATGTGCAGCAGAGCGCTCATGCAGAAAGCTGCAGCACTCGTCCTCCCCCTGCCTGCATTTGCTAATCCATGTCCAGCACAGGTTGGTGCACTTACACTCTGTGTTCCCCGTAAAAGCTCCACCTTCTGCCCTTTACTGCAGCATGGCTGCTTCTGAAAACCACATGCTCTGTTAGTCTGTGTGTCACTCTGAGCAATAACATCACAGCAGCCACCGACAGTCAGCACCATTTAAATATGAATCAGAGGTGAATGAAGTATTCTTGTGTCGTCTCTGAGTTGAGACAAGTTGGGGTCCATTTGTGTCCTTGGTGATGTAACTGTCTGTCAAACAGAAAGCAGTTCTTCCATGGAGTTCAAGTTAATTATTAAAGGAATCATTTCTGAAATGATTCATTCCACAATACAAAAGACTGAAACTATAAAGGAAATATAAGCACATAACTTCCTATTGAGGATGTTAATTAAATTCAGTTCTGTCTGTAATGCTAACATATTAGCTCAAGTCTTTAGCCTCTAATTAGTTAGTTTTGCAGTTGAGTGACATGTTCCAGTCACCAACTTTCAATAAAAGTTACTGAAATCATTTAAACCTGAACTGAAAGAAATTGTTGATCTTTGCGGCTTTTCTGAGGGGAAGCCATGTTGGATTTCAGCTGCTAGCGGCTGTTAGCTGCTGTTAGCGGCTGCTAGCTGCTGTTAGCTGCTGTTTGCGGCTGCTAGCTGCTGTTAGCGTCTGCTAGCTGCTTTGGAGTCTGGACTGAACAATGAGTTGATTTAACACCTTTAGTTGATACTTTTTGATGTAAACTCAGAAATAATATGTCCTTCAAAGTGCTTCTTGTGATAAAAACAGTAAAACAATGTTTAGAAAAAGATTAAAATAAAAAGTCATGCTAGCAGCATTAGCATTAGCCTGTGGGATTTATGTAGCATTAGCCAGTTGAGTAACACAGAGCGACATGTTCCTGAACAACAGCTGTGCAGTTTGTTCAAGACATTTAATAAAATGTTCTTCAATCATTTATTTGTTATTATTGTAATAGAGCAAGGCGGCCATATTAGAACGACTCTCCATGTCAACTCTTTGACTTCCTGCTGACTTTTCTCACTTGGAAATTGGAAAATTATGTGATCATTGATTTCTAATGTGATTAAATGTAACAGAGAAAACTATGTAGCTTAAACCTATATTTTATCACAGTAACTGAAACCAGAATTTAGTCAAATAAAATGAACTTTTCACCTTTTAAGTTTTTTTTGCAACAGTGAAGCTTTTTGTTCACATTTAGACATCATAGCTGCTGAATGTTTTTTCTCTTTCCAAGTTAAAATCTCTTATTCAGCCTTAATATAATTAGAAAATTAAATCAAGGAGTGTTTGCTTCTTTTCTTTTTTTTACCAAACCAAATGTTTGTCTCTGAATTTTCTCCTGAAATGTTATTTTTAGCTTAACTACGGACCAGCAGGGTCGAAATGAAACAAATTGTAACTCTTGTATCTGAGCTGGAACATTTTAGACTCCTTTTTAAATCAGGATGAAGCGTTTCCTTTTCTGTTGAGGTCAGAATTTAGTTTTCAGCACATCTTGTAATTAAAGGTCTGACTGAGGACGTTTCGCTCCTCTGGCAAGTAAAGAAGCTAATTAGGGCCGGACTAAAATCTGCTGAGTGAAACACACAGAAAAACACAGAAACGCCTTCAGCATGAAAATCTGGAGTCTGGAAGTTCATGGAAATGAGATCCGGGTTCGGATCCGTTTCCAGACAGCAGGTCCAACACGTCCATGTTCTGACCGTTTATTACTGTGGGCTGGAAAACACCGATTTTTCAGATTTTCCAGGAGCAATCAGGAATCCAGATTGCTCCTGGATTCCTGAGAATGTTGCTGTTATTCACCGTTTTGCTTGTGGGCAGAATCGAGACGATGCCCAGATTAAAAACCTTTTCAGAAATTGACGTTTCTCCTTTTTCATGTCTCCTTCAGGATCTCAGGCTGATGCCGTTTTTCTTCTTCATGGTTTTCATGGAACATTATTGTGTTGCATGTTTGCAGCTAAATATCTGGTGGCCTGGAGCTTTAATAATATTAATATCCTATAGATATACTAGTTATTTAGTTTGTAATCTAAATATTTAGCCTGCTGACTAAATCCTGACTAAATTGCTTCATTTAGCTCTGAGTTACTTAAATATTTAGTTTGAACTGAGATATTTAGGTTCAAACTAAATACTTAGCTAAAAGACAGTCGACTAATAATTAGTTTGAAAAATAAATGTTAGTTTTAGACCAAAAGTTTGAAGTTAAAATATTGTTTATGTAGCTCAGATGTGAGTGTTTCAGATGTTTGGAGAATAAATCCTGTTTTGTTTGGATCTGGAGGTTCGGTTCTTCTGCTGAACCTGAACACAGGATGAACTCCAGCAGCTGCTCAGCGTTACATTAAACATGATGCGTCCCGACGCAGCGACGCATAAATTATTGGTTGTTGAACGGCTAAACAAACAAGTTTTATTCTTAGAGTTCAGATCAAATGCATCGTTCCTCTTGTCCTTCTTCTTTTTCCTGTCAGCGTCAGCGTCAGCGTCAGCGTCAGCGTCAGCGTCAGCGTTGCTCCGCCTGGAGACGAACTTTGGATAATTCAGGATCATCTGTGATTTCTCCAAAATCTGAGATGCGAATGTGAGTAAAAACTGGACTTGATACGACCAGAAGGAACAAAACCGGAGCCGGGAGAGAGGGATGGAGGTGGTTGATTGATTGATTGATTGATTGATTGATTGATTGATTGATTGATTGATTGATTGATTGATTGATTGATTGATTGATTGAAGTTTGAATCCGTCCGGTTCTGTTCCTCATCAAGCATCGGTTTGAACTGCAACCAAAGCTTTTGATTCATCCTCAACCTGCTCAGCTTCCAGAAAGGAAAACAGGTTTTCTGCGTTTTCAATCGATCAGGAGAGCAGAGTCGCTTTATTTCAGGTTTAAACTTTAAGCTTTTATTCCAGGTTCATCTGTTTTGTTTCTGCTGCAGCAACAATTAAAATGATTTTTTTCCAACATCAGCAGGAGCCTCCGCATTTATTTCTGAAAACGTCTTACGAAGATGAAGCTACTATATTTATCTTTTAAAAACGCTGAAGACGAGGAATTCAGTCATTTCTTTGCAAATTGAGTTTTGAAATAACCAAAAAGCCAACAAAGTGTAAAAACTTCCTCTCATTCAGTCAGGAAGAAGAAATCTACTTTCTGAAATATTTTACTAAAAATGTTTCGCCCCGTTGAGTTTCAGGCTTTTTATTTTATGTTGATAAAGTATTTAGGTGAACATTATTCATGACTAAAACATTTATAATTAGCGATTCCAGTTAATTAAACAAGTTAAATATTTTCACAATTCGCTGAGGATTCAAACCATCAAACTGCTGGACAACAAAACAAAATCTGATTCAAATCTCAAGATTCTGATTTGCTTCTAAGAAATTTGACTTTTTTTCACAATTTTAACTTTAATCTCAAAATTCTGACATTCTGAGATTAAAGTGAGAAAATTTTGCTACTTTTTTCTCAGAACTTTTACTTCAATGTCAAAATTATATCACGTGATTAAATTCAGAATTTATGTTTAAGACAAAAATTTTATTTTTTCCTCACAATTTTGACTTTAATTTCAGAATTCTGAATTTTTTCTCAGATTTCTAACTTTTTTCTAAAATTCTTGACTTTCTTCACAGAATCGCATCTTTTTTTATGCAATTTGGATTCTAATCTCAAAATTCAGATTGTTTCCCAGAACTTTGAGTTTTCTCTGAATTCTTTCTCACAATTCTGACTTTATTTTCCTGAGAAATGTTTTTTTTCCTTCCATACACGCCTGAACTCTGATTTCATTTTTACAGATAAAAACGTATAAATAATGGTTAAACTATTGTGCAGTGAAGTCAGACGCCTGCAGCTGAATAGGAAACAAACCTTGAGAATCCTGCAGCGTTTTTCTTCCTCCTGGTCTTTCTGTCGGTTATAACTCGCTCATAAAGCCTCAGCCTCCCATCAGACTCTTGTTTCGGGTGTTTTTGCATGCTGACCCTTTTTCCTTCGTCCTCCTCCAGTCCAGGCTTCAGCAGCCGAGACTGAAATGATCTGAAACATGTTGGTTCATAAAGGCCTTTTGTTTCCGACTGTCTTCACTCAGAAAGCCGTCAGTAAACTAAAAGCTAATGAGGATGACATTTTGCCTCTCTTCTTAGAAAACGTTTTAGCCACAAATTGATTTTATCACAATAGCAAATGGAAAACCTTCCTGGTTGTTTTCCACTGCGGCGGTTTCCATTCAGGGCCGAGGAGCCTCGCTGCGCCGCGCCGCCCGTCTGACTCTAATTAATCGTCTGAAAGCCCTGCAGACAAAAGGAAACTCAACCTGAATAATTAATCAAAGCAAGTTTAGTTGTTAGTGCGACCATGACCAGCAGTGAGGGTGAATTAGATGATTAAACGCTTCATAAGGTGTGGAGGTAAAGAAAAAGCTGCAGGTTTGTGGATCAGGAGAGGAAGACATGAATCCTGGTTTTATGTTTTATTAAAGGTTTATGTGCAGACCTGTGTTCTCCCCAGGGTGTAACCTTTAATTATGGCTTTTTGATTTTATTTCTAGTGGTTATTGGAGGATCATCCCTGACCTCAGCTGAGCCCGTCATCTAAAAGTCCACTCTGTCATGAATTATTTGACAACTTTTCTCCTGAAGGATGCAGTTAAATAAAGCAGGATTGTAGAAAAGGAGCAATAACCAGGCTGGCCTTCAAAAAACTCTCTGCTGAAGTAAGTTAGGGTTCAGTCTCAGCATCCAGGCTTCAATTTCACATAGAAATTATTAAAAACTTAGCAATAAATCCTGGAGTCAATCTGGAGACAGATAAATAAAACCGACTCGGTGAGCAGGAACCAATAAACCGCGGCGCGTTGGATGGGGGACAGAATGCACCAAACACACCGATTTTCCTGTCTGTCTTTGCACCAGTAAAACCAGTTGAAATGGAGGTGAAAAGGCTCTTTTTAATAGGCTGGACCATCTGTTTGTCCCCAGATGTGTTCATCTGCAGGTCATTTTGTGTTAAAGTAAAATAACTGGACAGTTTAAACCTGTTCAGTTATCTTAGCATCAAACTTTCTCAATCTTCTCCAGAATCGTTTCACCTGCTGGTTTTAAATCTGAATATGGAAGTTAAACAAATTAATCATAAATCTGACATTTCATGTTGTATTCACTGGTTTGTATGGGCGTATTAGTGCTATTATTATCCAAGAACATTTTAATTCATGGTACACTTCCAGTCTAAAGTTGTGCTTTATGGATCTGCTTAACGTAACGTTTTGCCTCTTTTATATGAACAGGATTTTCTGCCCTCCAGTTGCTCTGTAAAACGGCCAAACTTCAGAGAAAGGAGTCTGAAGCTGCAGGTGGATTTCCCCTCTAATGGTCCGGTGAAGGGCATATTTGTGTTGTGTGGGATTCTCCATCCATGACATCCTCCTCAGTCCTCGGCCGTTCTTTCCCGCAGAGTTTCTCCTGCCGCCGAGGAGAAAACTTTGATGTTCGCCGAAGCGCCTCCACTTCAAAGTTCCACGGAGCGGGATTAACTCAGGAAGGAGATTACTGTAATTGGGGACCGTGGAGGTGGAACAAAAGGTTATTCTCTCTCTCTTTCTCTCTCTCTCTCTCTCTCTCTCTCTCTCTCTCTCTCTGTGTGTGTGTGTGTGTGTGTGTGTGTGTGTGTGTGTGTGTGTGTGTGTGTGTGTGTGTGTGTGTGTGTGTGTGTGAGAGAGAGAGAGAGGTGGATGCTGTACAGTGAATTCACTGAAAACACACATTCATGCAGGATGTTGCAGGAAAAATCAGGTTAATCCAGCAATTCTATAAAAAGGCTGTTTGGATGACTTTCCCCAACAGAAACGTAACGAGGCAGAGGACAGCGTGGAGCGAATGTTTATTTAGGAGAGATAAATACCTTAATGGTGCATTAGCGCTTGGCTCACAGCCGTCACAGTCAGCTCAGCTGAATTATTTCTGTTATAATGATTCAAACAGAATCCCTGTTTAGTTCAAACTTCCTGCATGCAGAGCTGGAATCTGCAAAAACAATATTTTCACATCAGCAAAGAGTTTGACGTTTCTCACCTCCTAGTTGTTATCATTTTGTACATTTTGCAATTCTCTGTCTTATATTAGTTCTGCGTTGATCCGTCCATCAATCTGTCGTCTGTTTCTGATTATTAAAGGTGCAGAAAAAATTGATTTAATTGAGCATCGCAATCAATTCAAAAGACTTAAATATCGATTTCAAAATGCGGTTAAGCTCCGACTGCGTATCGCGTTTCGCCTTCACTCCAGCAACAGATAAGAAAATAACTCCAGAGTCCTCCAGACCACTAGGGGGAGTCGGCCAACTCTACAGACGGGACTAGAGTCTAATAGAGACGGGACACCGAGGAGAAAGTTGAAGGAAATGACTTCTTGTTATTCCCAACATTATAAAACGGCAGCATGTTTGCCTTGGTTGTGACTCCAGACTCCCCCTAGTGGTCTGGGGGATTTTTGTTTAGCAGATCAAATTAGCAGCATTTTCAACTTCGATTGTTGGAATAAATCAATCCGCTGATGCACCAAAACTGAATAAACTGAAGTTATTATCTTTGGGCCTAAAGACGAACGATCTAGAGCTATAGAGCTAGAGTTATAGATCTAGAGTTATAGAGCTAGAGTTATAGAGCTAGAGTTATAGATCTAGAGTTATAGAGCTAGAGTTATAGAGCTAGAGTTATAGATCTAGAGTTATAGATCTAGAGTTATAGAGCTAGAGTTATAGATCTAGAGTTATAGAGCTAGAGTTATAGAGCTAGAGTTATAGAGTCAAAGCACAGATTCAGTTATTACAGACAGAAGCTGGAGATCAGGTTGACCTCTGACCTTCAGAGCCACATAAAGTCGGTTCCAAACCCGGCCTTCTTTCACCTGGAGAACATTTCCAGGATTAAGGACTCATAAGTGAAACATTGATTAGATTTATGGGATTCTGATTAAATGTTTATTTCTCTGACTGCAGGATGTTTCTGTGATGCGAAGCAGAACCAGTGCAGTAAGTTTAAACCCGACTCGAGGGAAATGTTCATGTTTAGCACCTGATGATGAAACTAAATGTCTCCTTCTGTTCCTGTTGGTTTTTTGCTGCTGCTGTTTGTAGAGGATTTTGATTCTCATGTGAGTCTAAAGTTTAACAGTTTCTTACAGATGCTGGACAGATTCAGTCAGAGCTGCAGATCCCTTTTAAAAGTTTTTACTGTCCTGATAAAATGTCTGAAGCTCTGCTGCTGTTTGGAGGGTTGATAAGGAAGGAGGTAAAATCCCAGAATATTTCGGCGTGCAGAATAATCTCCTCATTATCACTTTATTTTCTGAGCCCTGAATCTGCGCAGGGAGCTGTTGAGCCAGCAAATGAATAACGATTTCTAATTGTTGGACTGGCTGCAGACATTATCAGCTGGTTGGATTCCTAAATGATTTCTGCGCTGCTTGATTTCCACCCAATGAGCTGTTCATGTGTGAAAACACAGAAAACCAGGTACTGGTTCTGATTCGCCCGTCGTTAGCGCCAGCAGTACCGGCTCAGTGAGGCGGGATGAGCCAATAAGTCAGAGTCTGGATTCTGGATGGAAAAATGGAGGATCTGAATCGGGTCTGCGTGTTTAACATATTTAATTTATCATAAAGTGACAGGAAGGAGCTGAATTATCAGCAGAATAACCAGGAGATCTGCTGTTGCTTTAATATTAACAATAACCTCCATGTTGGATGAAAATCACAGGAAAACATATTTTCCTTTCCAAATGACTTTATTCCCATATTACAACTTCACTGTGGTAATACTGTAACTTCTTTTTGGTGCCATGATGACATTAATATTGTATTTATACATGCATAGTATTGCAACTGTTTTCTGTTTATTTTGTAACTTTATTTTTATATTACAACTTTATTGCTGTGCAACTTTATTGGAGTAATATTATGACCTTATCCACATCTTTTTCATTAAAAAAGCTTCTTTCTCAAAATGATTTTCTGGAAATCGGGCCTGCAGTGACTGACTATAAATAAATATATATCTGCACCCACTGGGGTTGCTGTTTGAGATGCATGGCTCCAGGATTGGACTTGAACAGCAGGAAGCGACCCGGCGCCCGTCTGCGCTCAGAGACCCGCTGACGGGTTTGGCCTTTTCAACGTCCGGCGTCACAAATCAAGACCCAAACGGCCGAGACAGAGAGAGACGAGGCTTCTTCATCAGAGGGACCCATAAAACACAGACGGGGCTGGATGAAGTTCATAAATGCTCAATCTGGAGTTAATGCGTTTCTCCCGCAGGATTTTGCTGCAGAAACTTTCACTCCACTGAAGAAAGCGTGAATCATAAAGTTCACAACTGATGTGCTTTTTGGAAATTATTATTTGTAATTCATTTTATATTGAGTGTGAATTTGATCTCCTTCAGTTATTTTTATTATCGCCGTTCTGCACTTTGTGCCTCCTGGGCTTCCGTAGCTTCCTGCACTGCTGGAGCTAAAATGATTGTTTTCTGTATGAAAGTTGTTCATGTTGTTCTCTGACATGTTGACCGATATTATTGTTTGTTAGTGTTATGTAGCATTTTTGACCCTCATTGTGGGTTTTTATTAACAGTTTTATTATAGTTTTTTATTTTGGAGCGAACATGTTGAACATTGTTCTTATTTCAGGGCTGGAGAAGAGGGAGACTCATAAATCTAAACATTTCCCATCATACATGAACTCAAACATTCCTAAATTCATCCCAGAAAAAATTGACGAGTAAAAATATAAATGTTGTTTCTGGTTCTGAAGCGATCAATCGGATCAATCGGATCAATCGGGTCAATCGGATCAATCGGATCAATCGGATCAATCGGATCAATCGATCACTGAAACAATCGTCAGCTAATTTAGTGATCGATTAATTCAGTTCTGTGCTTCCTGAAAAACAGAAAGTTTCACTATAAAAAGCAGACTGTTGAACATAAATGAGATCATTTGGAATATTTCTGTGCGGTCCATTTAAACGTGACTGCAGGCCGACCTGCAGCTTTTCAGCTACTTTATTTTTGGCTTCAGTCAGATTTTATTCCAGTCCTCCGTCTCTCTCTCCCTCCTTCTCTTTCTCTCCATCTCTCTCCATCTCCCTCTCCCTCTCTCTCTCTCTGTGTGGGAAGCTGCTGACGGGTTTTCTTCTCCTCCTTCATGTTGTGCTGCAGCCAGACATCTCCACTGCTCATCTTTACACAAAACGCAGATTCCATCTGTCCTCGGCTTTTTATTGCTGTCATCAGTTTAAAAACCGACGTGACAAAAACGCAAACATACAGATTGACATTAAAATCTCACTTTCTATTTAAACCAGAACCAGAACCATACACGATGAAACGAAAATGCATGATTCTGTAAATGTTAATAACACTTTACAGATTGGAACAAAAAAAAGCGTTTTTATTTACAAAGGAATCAGGAACAAACTGAACCATTTCTAATCTCACTGTTAGTAAATTATCCGTTTAAAATGAGAGAAAAATGGAGATTTAATTAGTTAGACACTAAAAATCTCTCCGATCAAAAAGAAGGGAAACTAAAATATCTGCAGACCCCGCACATTCTGGACGTAAATGTTTACATTTTACTTTCAGACTGAAGCTAGAGAGGACTGCTAACGGAAACCAGTCGCCATGGAGACAGTTTCTTCCCAAGTCCGATTGATACCTTGCATGTTTGCCTTCCTCTCTTGCAAAAACACTAAATATTCGTATAGAATTGAAAAATGAACAAACTAATCTGTTAAAAATGTTATAGCTATAGTGCTTTGTTGCTCCTTTAAATGTTATAATTTCTTTTCAGAATACATCTATAGATCTCTGTCACTTTAAATCCAAATATTCTACTGCTAGAACTCAGCTTGTGTTGCTAGGCAACGGGCGGAACTCCACTGGGGTTGCTAGGCAACGGGCGGAACTCCACTGGGGTTGCTAGGCAACGGGCGGAACTCCACTGGGGTTGCTAGGCAACGGGCGGAACTCCACTGGGGTTGCTAGGTAACGGGCGGAACTCCACTGGGGTTGCTAGGCAACGGGCGGAACTCCACTGGGGTTGCTAGGTAACGGGCGGAACTCCACTGGGGTTGCTAGGTAACGGGCGCAGTGCTTGCAGAACGTGACTCAACAATCGAGACGTTTTTGAAACGGCTTCTTTTCAGACACCAAAAGACATGAACTTAAAATGTCCGGACGTTTTTGAAGCTGCTTTTACAAACAGCTGAGAAACAAATGGAAGTAAAATAAAAATTGACAAAAAGTGAATTTTGCATAATATGTCCATATAATGTAATTTAACTTCATTTAGTTTTGTGTAATCGTTGGTTTTTTACCCGCATGTATCTGCAGTTCACCATCATATAGCTGTGCAACAATTCAATGCTGGCGTTCAATACATATTTCTATGTAATTAAATAAATTCAGTGTCTTTATTTTAGCCTTAACGTCTCCTGCTGAAGAACATTCTTTGGATTCTCTGTGGAGATGAAAGTTTTCAAATGAAACAGAAGAATTTGAATGGAAAAGTTAAAAACAGCAGAGAGGCGACGTCAACAGCAGCATGATCCCTGCTTCACTCTGAGAGTCTGAACAGTCCTGCACATAATGCAATATTTATCCTTTGGTGCTTTTTACAGCATCTTTCTACATTAAAGGAATTTCACAATTGATAGGATTTGGCAGCAACATTTATCGAAGCTCATGATTGTTAGCTTCATTAAGTTTTTACCATCGATCCTCATTGAACTGGTCAAACTGGTTTTTATCAGAGTTTATGGAGGGCAAAGCTTGAGACAGTTTATGCACTCCAAAAACACAAAACAGTTTCTAATGCAAATATTTTTGCACTGGAAACTGAAAAAAAGACAAAACCAAATCATAACTAACTTTTCAGCAAGACATAAGAGCTTGTTTTAAGTCATAATGTCTTAATATTGATTTTAAAAAAGTACCAGTTACACTTATAATAGGACATTTTATGGAAGGCCATTCCTGCCATGAAAGAAAAAATAAAAGCCCTGCAAGATACAGGAAGTCATCATTTCAATTTTCAAAGTCATAATTATAAAAGTCATGATTGTGAGATACTGTTTAAATATTCCATAATAGACAGATAAAATGGAACGATGTGTATATCAGACAGATATCTGGACAAAAAAGAAAGAAAAACAGTTTCGGTCAGTTGAAATAATCTCTCTATATCCCATATATATCCCATTTTGGTCTCATAATTACCACATGATTTTGACTTTCTGTTGGTATTTTATTTTTCCTTTCATGGCACAAATGGGCTTCCATACGTTTTCTCATGCAGGAAGTTGAATGATCTGCCAGTGGAACGACTTCTTCAATAATATTAACTTTTTCTGGACTTAAAACTTAATCTCCTGTAAAGTTAGTTTTGTGTTTTTGCAGTGTAGCTCCTTCCTGCCGATGTTAAATCTGATAGAAAGTACATTTATCTTCTCTCCCACTGCAGGTCGTTTTGGGTTTTCATGCCTATAAACTGAATTTTATGCCCATTTCTCTTGGCAGGATGTATTTGAGTCTCTGACTGAAACAGATTCTGGAAAGAAACAACAATCCTGATGATGTCATCGCTGATGATGTCATCGAATTAAAGCAGAAATTCAGAGAAAGCAGAATTTTTCTCCTGCTCATGTTTATGCATTCGCTCCGACTCCGCAGCAGGGAGTTGTTATTAATATTGATTTTTTTAAGCTTTTCCTCTTAAATGAAAATTCCCCTTGAAACGTATTCACTTTGCATTTCAATATTATACACTTCTCTAGAGTTATATTGTGTTTTAAGACGTTTAGGGAATCTTCCTTTAAGTTTCCCTAAACCTTGTGAATTTGCCGTTATTCTGCGTTTTCTCTGGTATATTTACGGTTAAACTTGAGCTTTTAGGAATAAAGCCGTGAACTTTAACTTATCTGCAGCCGGCTGTGGCTCTCGCCCTCCATCCACCTCTCAGTTTCTGTAAAACGCTGTAACATCTGCCCTGCTGCGCGCCTGCTGTCCATTAAGAAGCGTTTTATACGGCTGCACTTGTCCCATTAGTGACCTGCAGTGCAGAAAAAACTCCTGGCGTCAGGATGTGCCGACGGTTTCTGCAGCGAGATGCTCTCACCGTCCCAATTAAACATCTCAAACCTTTTTCTCTACATTTCAGTTAGTTATTTTCTGTGTCCACAAAGTGATACCCAGAGTTTTTGTTTTTTGTGCAAATATCTTTGCACACTTGAAAAAAAGCCCCCAAAAAAACTTCAAGTAACTTTGCAGCCCGATATAGAAGATTGTTTTACATGAATAACTTCTTAAAGTTGATGAAAAAGTGCTTGTTATGGAACAAAATCTTGTGTCATCAATTTTAATTATTCACTTAAAAAGTCTGACGATGTATTAGGATGTTGGAGACATAAAAACAGGAAGATACTGCAGAAGCAGCAGAGCTTCATCAGAAAATTACACCTCCTCTGAGTCTCTTTGTCTTCGCTTTAATATGGAGACAGGAGAGCATTTAGTGACTTATTAGACAGTTAAATATTTCTACAGAAGTCGCCCTGCAGGGCTGTTAATGCCAACTGGTTGCTAAAGCAGAAAAGATTCTCATCCATAACTTTCCATGTTTGTCCAGAAAGTGTGAACAGTTCTTCCTCCTCGTTCTGGAAAACAGACGGAGTTTCAGGGAGGAGAGAAGGAACCAGAGAGCTGCAGCAGGTGATGAAGTTCTGGTCTCCAGTCAGACTGAGTCCATCGGGTTTTCATAAATGTTTGCTTTGTTCAAAATGAGCTCTGATTTGTTTCTCTCCTTGGCGCAGTTTATCTGTGTATCTGTGAACAGAGCAATCAGTCCAGGCTGCAGAACAATCCTAGAGACCATTAGGAGGCCATCATCTCAGTTTCAGATCAGCTGCAGAGCGATTCCTTTCAACAAACTAATAAACAAAGGCCGGGCGTCTTTTATTAAACTTCCAACTCTCCACAGGTTCTCCAAGTTTGATCTCCTTTCTTCCTCCATCATTTAAAACCCAAAAGCCAAATAATGGCACGATTGAATTCTCCACGTTTTCGACCAGATCAGAATCTACTTTCTGTGTTTGGTTCTCCACCAATAGCAGACCAAACGCTTTCAGGGAGTTTAGTTTGAGAGAAACCAGAAGCTAATGCAGTCATTTTAACATGATGAGTCCATGTTGACATGTTTCCTGGCTTGAATCATCATTTCT
The DNA here is from genome assembly GCA_903067105.1 of Poeciliopsis infans. NCBI lineage: Eukaryota > Metazoa > Chordata > Actinopteri > Cyprinodontiformes > Poeciliidae > Poeciliopsis > Poeciliopsis infans. Next base: position 7,705 of record CAEGAA010028333.1, on the reverse strand, counting down.
CTCAACATTCACAGGCCTGCAGAGTCTCGATCGTATTAATAAATAATCGTTTCTCCTGTAAACCATCATATCTGAGATCCATTTTATCACACTGACACTAAAAGAACATTTAATTACAGAAAACCAACTTTAACATGTTTAAGGTGATATTTTACTGCCTTTGTGATCAAAAAAGGTCTAAAACTATTTTACAACAAAAACCTGAGATGCATTTGTGATGTTTTCACAGCTGAATGTTTCAGCTGTCTGTGGTTGTGAGGCTGACTCTGATCAGGAGTCATTTTAATGTGTTGCAGCAGAGACGCGTCTGAAACATGCAGGACCGTCCACCTCACTGTGGTTCACCATCAAATATTAAAAAGACGCTTTAAATAATGAAAAGCCTCTTTGCAAAGGGCAGCGCAGCTCAAAAGGAGCACAAAATATGTTTCCCATCATGATGATGAAACTGCATTTCAACATTTTGCCCTTAGAGATTATTTAAGATTATTGTTTCAAACTTTCTGCTTCACAAAATGTGCTGAGTCGAAACAAACACAGAGGATAATAATAGTTTATCAGGAGTTCAGTAGTTTCAACCTGCAGCATCTCTGTTACAGTAGAATGTGAAAACCAAAAATCAGCTTTTTTATTTGCACTGATTCGATCATAACTTTAAAACATCTTTCTTCTTCTTCTCTTCTTTTCTTGAAGATGAGATTTGATTTGAGTGTTTAGGTTGGAAACATCTGACTGATGAGCCTGGACGTTTTAAATGTCTCAAATTTGATCTAAAACATTTTCATTAAATATGTTAATAAAATGACCTTGTGGCAGAACGTAGAAAGCAGAATGTAATTTTTATTGCATGCAAACATCCTCATTGCATTCTGTGACTGGAGGAGGTTTTAGCTGCAAGGCGCTAACTGCTAATATACCCTTGTTAGCCAGCTAGCAAAAATCATGTGTACAACAGCAGATTCACAAGTTTTGCTAAGCTTGTCTGCAAACCATGCCTTAAATGAATAACTTTTCAGTCTTAAATTTAATTCAAAGTGACACAGAAAGGTCTTAAATTCACTTGCTGAATGTGACTAACTCGTTTTCCAGGCTGATTATTAACATTAATACAGTTTAATGCAGATTCATTTAGCTCAGTCATGCACAGATTCAGACCAGGATTTTCTGACGTTACCCAGTAAACAAGATAATGACTGTGTGCAGGACTATAACCATGGTAACCGCGGTCTGTGTTACTCAATTGATTTCTTTCTTTATTTTTATTTATTTATTTAGTTTTCTGACCAAGACTCTGTTTAAAGAATAAAAGTTGTGTTTAAATGGCGGAGCAAAGCCTGATGTGCTATTATCTCATCCTAACACTGAATGCAGCATCCAGGCGAGTTTCCTGCTGCTGATACCATCAGTGATTTATTGCTCTTTGTTAGCGCCGGCCTCTAATGGCTCAGAGCCACAATGAACATCTCAGAGTTTCTCTACAGTAGAATAAACACACCACAAAGTCTCACTGAGCAGCTCTTATGCTTTATTATTTTTATTTATGACATAAACAGAGACCACCAGAACCAGCGTTAGTCAGCCTCATGTGAGGCATGAAACTGTTGTGCGTTTGTTTTGCTTGCATGCTTTTAGTTTGAAATGCAACTCTGTCCCTTTTTTCAGCATCGTGTTGACGTGGCCAATGGGAGGCAGTGACCAAGGCTAAAGAGCTAGCTGTGCTAACCCTAAAGCACTAATCTCACTGCACCTGAGAGATTAGCTGCTGCAAACAATGTTGCTAATTTTGGTTGATAAGCCAGAGAAAGGATTCAGACAAAAAACATGAGAAGATTTTAAACTGTTTGCAATGCATTCTGGGTACAGAATTAACTACGCCATGGAAAATTAGCTCCACTGATTTTCCAGTTTGACTTTTCAAGCACAGAAATTTACAAGTTTTTTTTCTAGAACATTTCTCAGATTCAACTCAACATTTCTGAGTTTTTTCTTGCATTTTATTTCAGGAACTTCATTGTTTTTTCTAGAGAATTTATGAGACAGAAATACATTTCTGTTCTCCAGTAACTATGATAGGTTAATGTCACAGTTTTTGAGTTTTTCATTGTAGGTTTTTACCTTTGGAGCTCAGAAACTCTTCTTTTTTCTAGAAAATTGTGGTGATAAATTTAAAAATTTCTGAGTTTTCTGGGGGAAATTTTCTCCTCCTTGTTTTTCCACCTGCAGAGGATCCAATACAGAGTTCTGGATTTCATCTGTGAGACGGAACCGCATCGGTGCGATTAGGAAAGACGAGGTTTTGTGTTTCTGTTTACTGTTTTCCTCATTTTTAGTAAGCTGAGTGGGAGTGTGTGTGTGTGTGTGTGTGTGTGTGTGTGTGTGTGTGTGTGTGTGTGTGTGTGTGTGTGTGTGTGTGTGTGTTTTATATGTCCAAGGTTGTATGAGTGAGTAGGTGTTGAGGAATGTGAGAGCAGATGGAGGCAGATGGCGCCTCACGCTGCAGTAAAACTGCGTCTCGTTAAATCTGCCAGTTTCATCTGCCACCAGGAAAAACCTTTAAATGTCCCAAAATACAAAAAAACACAAAACGCAGCAGGAGGAGAAGAACGACGGAGGAGCCATGACAAGATAAACTGGTCAGCCAGTTTATCTCAGCCAGCTGGATGGATGGATGGACGGATGAACTGATGGATGGACGGATGGACGGACGGACGGACGGACGGACGGAAGGATGGACGGAAGGATGGATGGATGGATGGATGGATGGATGGATGGATGGATGGATGGATGATGGATGGTTGGATGGATGGATGGATGGATGATGGATGGTTGGATGGATGGATGGTTGGATGATTTTTAATCATTCCTTCCTGTGAAAAACGATGTAAATTAACTAAAAGCTTCAATAATATAAAAACCTTCATTTCCTTGATGGCTGAATATGAACTTCTGACCCGTCAGCCTGTTTTTTTTCTTTCATTATTTTCGAAGAAGCAATATTTCACTTTTTTTCAACTTTTATTCCTTGACCTAATGTTTGAAACAGACAAAACGTCTTTAAACGTGGCGCTTGGTTCTTTGAATTATTTTCATCTAGTGTCTTTCTGAGGCCATGAAACGTCCAGCTGGAGTTAAACAACGTCGGCTGTTGAATGTTCCTGATTTTGACAATTTAACTTTTCTCTGCTGAGTTCTTCTGGCTTCATCCTGTTTCTGAAAACAAAATCTCCAACACGTTTTAAATGATGTTTATGGATGAATTATTTTCAGTTTTCTGTGTTGAAGATGATCGATTCCACCTGTTCTTAAATAAAACGGCGGCTCTTTGTTTCCTTCTGCAGACAATCAGCATTTTAACACTGATCTGATGAACAACAGAAGTTACTGGCTCTGCTGGCGATTTGCATATGCAGGATTCCCTCAACGCGGATGCATAATGCTTCATTTGGACGTGAGAAAACTGCATCGGTGTCTTTCTGAGCCTCCTGCAGTTTCCTTTCAGTTTTAATCAGAACTGAGATTAAAACTCAGCATTACCCCACAGTTGCATTACTGTGGAGTTCAGCAGGGCTCCGTGTTCGGCCCTCTGCAGTTCAGCTGCTGCATTTCGTGGTTCGCTCGTTTTCTTTTAGTTTTGTTTTCATCTTGTTTGATGCAAACCCATGAAAAATTAAAAATGTTTGACTTATCAAAGGCAACAGGCGGTGTCCATTCAGGCACTTTATTTTTTAGTTTGAAACAAAAAAGGAAAACATAAAAAACCCTATCTTGCTTTTTTGCTTTTCTTTTGACCAAAATGATAAACTGGATAACAAACGAGCAACAGACACATTTATAATCATGACAGGTTTTAGTTTCTTGAAGATGAATTTGGAGTGAAGCCATAAAATCCTTAAAGTCAGCAGAATATTTTATATGAAGTTAAATATTTATCTTAAATGAGCAAACTGAATCAGGACAGACGGAGCGGCTGAGCTCAGGATCGTTTCTCATGTTTTTGTTTCATTTTAAGCATTTCATTGTTGCTTCAGAAACAAATAACTTCACGTAAAAAGTTTTTTTTGTCTACAACGGTAAAATATTTTTATTTGAATATTCTGATATTAGGATTAATTAAAATGCCTGATGTTTTTTCTTGCTCCCTCTGTGTATTTGTTTCAGTGTTTTTAACTCTTCTTGCCTCTCAAACACAGTTTTCCATTTTGACTTTGCTTCTGGTTTAATGAAATGTTTCAGATGACATGAATGAAACGTTTGCAGCAGGAAACGGAGGGAACATCAACGCCCTGAAAGCTGCAGACTGAGGACTTTGGCCGGTTTGTCCAAACTGCCTTAAAGATTCAGATTTAATTAATTTATTAAGTCAGCACACAAACATCAGTAATTTTTGTGTGTATTTGCCATAAAAGTTGTAAATTTGTCCTGTTGTAATACTCAGACATTCCCTCTAAAGCCTCATCAGTTTTCAACTATATTGAGAGTTTTGGCTCTAATAGAAAATTAAATTTCATATTTGGCTGGATCCTCCTGAGACAGTGTCACATTCATGCATAAATAAGTTTGACTCCGTTGCTCAGATCAAACCGGGAGCGAACGCGTGGCGCTCTCCCTGCTCACTGCAGTGGCCTACATGGGGAAATGGCTGCCAATGGCTTGGCCCACTTTCCTGTTTATGTGGGTCTTTGTATTTTCCATGCAGAATGCCTCCTGGTTGTAAACTGAAGCTCACAGATGAGCCGGGTGAGTCAAAAGTTGACTTGAGGAATTTTTTGACTTGTTAATGGGGCCTTTGGGGGCGTTTCTGAGGATTATGGATGATAATCTGATGCAAATTTATAACAGGACGCCCGGCACGTCTTAGAAATGGGAAGAACTTTAAATGTTGCTCGAACAGAAAGCAGAGAAAACGATCATAAACCGACAGTAATGAGATCCAAGATGGTGCCTCATGTTTCCCACAAAGTTTCACCAGCACCAAAACATTCAGGCTGTGCAGAATAATCTGAGGCAGATTATTACAGGCTAACATTTATGATGTTACAGCAGTTTTTCTGTTATAGTTTCACCCTTTTCACCAAATAAAGAGTTTACAAATTCATTCGTTTATAAATATCATCTACAAAATCAATATTTAGTTTGTAAATTAAACATTCAGTTTACAAGCCAAATATAACATTTGCTTTTTAGCTAAACAATGAAATCTGATGTAGCTAAATATTTAGTTTGTAATATACAGTATGTAATATTAATGTGTAAATATTTTAAATAATCACTGTGTAAGGTAAACATTCAGCTTACTAAATAATTTCTTTTTTTTACTTGAAACATTCATAAATTAATAAATGACTTGGTGAATATGACTGAAAAATTAATCCCGATATTTTCTCTCTTATAACCCAAACATCACATGACCTTCACATGACAGTACTGCTGTCATGTGAAGGTCATGTGAAGGTCACACAGGATCGTGTAGATCAGCTCAGGTTAAGGAGCTTAAAGTTTGGTTTTGGAAACGACCAAAAAGGAAATTTAAAAAAAAGTGTTGGAGAAGGAAGGGAGGAAAAGAGATTCTGCAGAATCAAATGAAAACCTTAAAAATACGAGGAAAAGTTTCTGACGTCGCTCTGCGGAAACTTCTGACGAAACTTCTGACGAAACTTCTGACGAAACTTCTGACGAAACTTCTGACGTTCTTACAGAAGACGACACATTTTGTGGCCGTCGCTGATTTCATGTGTGTTTTATGAATAATTGATGCTGCGTCTGGCTCTCAACGTTTGCCTGCTATTTGAGTCGGATTCTTTGATCGCAGGAATCACACACACACACACACCTACACACACACGCGCACACACACACACCTACACACACACACACACACACACACCTCTGATTAAAGACGGTTATTAGAAGCTCTACAGCACCATCTGGAAGCTTATAAAATATTGAAGATGTGCCGGTGTGCTGCAGCCTGTACACACACGGCTGCGCAGCGGGAACATGTGTGTGTTCCTGCTGCATGCGGAGACTCTTTCCTCAGCAAAACATCAACAAGGTGAGCAGCAGAAAGTTTAGAAAAACTCAGAGTTCATTTAAACATGAGAGGAAAAAGATGGATTTACTGGATTGGCATAAAAAAATGTCTTATGTGTCAAACTCAAGGTCTGGGGGCCAAATCCGGCCCGTCTTAGCTTTTTGTGTGACCCTCTGGACTCCAAACACCAAAACACATCCATCACTTCCTCCAGTTTTCTGTCGAAATTCATTCAAAATCAACAGATTCCTGCATGTTTTCATGCTAATGTGACTTTACTGCAAATTTTCCACAAAAACATTCAAAAATGTTGAGCTTCTTTATTTAATTTTTCATGTTTTATTCTAGCATATCACTTATTTATTTTCCTTTTCTCTCCCTCTGTCCCAATTCTACCCAAAAGGTATGTAACTTTATATTAATAAAAGGCAAAGAAAAGTAGGGAAAAGGAAAATAATGATGCAAATCTGAAAATATCTGCCAAGATTAAAGAAAAAAAATCACAAATGGTAAACAATTTTATTGTTTTTGTTTTGACACCATTTGGTTCTATTCTGTTTTGTTTTTGTCCTGAATGAATCCATTTCAAAGTGCATCTTTTTCTTTAATATTTTATTTAATTTTTGTTGTACTTTAACACCTCTTTTACATGCAAATTAAAAATAAAATAAAAAACTCTTTGGTGATGCGAACTCCCACCTGCAGGTGGCAGTATTTCTTATTTCTGCTCCACTGCTGCTTTAGCTTTAATTGATTTTAGTGATTGATTCAGCGAGAAACAAAAAGCCACATTTACCGTCATACAGAAGCACAAATATTCTGAAATTATCATAGAAATCTTTGCTCAAAATCACGGAAACAATCATGAAATCCTGGAGGTTCAACATTATGGAATTTTATCAAATGGTTTTTTGTTTCCGAATTTGTGTAAATAAACGGAATTGAATTGAGTGTCAAGGCAATATTTTGATAGTTTATTGGGTTTATCAATAAACTATCAAAATATAGTTTCTGAAATGTATTTATTTTACGTTCAGGCCCCGATGATGACGTCATGGCTCCTGGTCCAAACTGGTTAAATAATGATGAGAAAACATTGCTGCGGTTTCAAACCAAGTGATTCAGTTTGTTTTCTGTCTGCTGCTGATTCCTGGGAATCATCGGAGCTCAGCCTGGAAACGACATGAAGACGAGGTTTGGATCCAGACTCATGGATCATGGAGGAAAAGAAGCGGAAAGCAGCAGGACATAAATTATTCAGAAACAAGCTGGTTTTTTATAGATGCTTAAAAAAAGAACAACTTTTAGTGAGTTTCTGTTCAGCTCTGATTCTCTAAGAACTAAAACTCAAGGTGAGGAAACATCTTATGCTAATAACCCATATGCTGCTGCTGTCAGTGTGTGGAGCTGCTCAGGACAAACACACACACACACGCCCACACACACACACACCCACACACGCGCACACGCACACACACGCACACACAAACACACACACAACCACACACACACACACACGCACGCACGCACGCACGCACGCCCACACACACACACACCCACACACGCGCACACGCACGCACGCACACACACACACACACACACACACACACACACGCCCACACACACACGCACACACTCTCTCACACACACACACGCACACACACTCAGACACAC
>CAEGAA010028330.1:0-55576 GCA_903067105.1 Poeciliopsis infans | reverse complement strand
GTGCAGATTTTGGGTAAAAAATAGCTGTTCTTATATCCAATCACCGCCAAACTAAACAACAAAAAAAAAAAAAAAAAAATCCACACCACACCAAAAAAAAAAAAAAAAAAAAAAAAAAAAAAAACAGACCTCAGCTGTTTTTTTTAAAATGATGTTACAAGCAGGCAGAGCCATGCAGAGAGATCTACCACTTCCAATTTTATTCTGAAATAAATCTAATCTGAACAATTCTGCACTTTAAGTTCATTTTCCTTCATATTTTTGGAGCATTAATAATTCAGCTCACCTGCTTTGTAGGAGGATCGAACCAGTGGCCCGCTGGCTGTGTACACAAATCCCATCTCGTTCCCAACCTTCTCCCAGTGAGCAAACTTTTCAGGGGGGATGTATTCCTCCACCTAAACCCGATCACACGTCCTCATAATTATGCATCCATCTGCAAACACGAAATCTGACTTGACTGCTTCTGCAGTGCAGAGGACTCACCTTTAGGTGGCGCTTTGTGGGCTGCATGTACTGACCGAGGGTTAGACAGTCCACTCCTACCTCTCTCAGCTCTGCAACGTCACCACAGCAGCAGTCAGACAAGCGCTTGCACGGACCTGTGTGTGTTTATCTGCAGCTGCCACTGACCGGTCAGAGTGTTGACTATCTGCTGGTCGCTCTCGCCCAGTCCCAGCATGATGGAGGTCTTAGTGAGGACGCCGGGTTTGACCTGCTTGGCGTGTTTCAGGACAGTCAGGGATTGATCGAAGTTCGCTCTGGGGTCCCGAACGTAGCTGGAGGGACAGTGGAGAAATGCTTCAGGCTGAGGAATACCTCTGGCACAACCTGGTGGTCAGGCTGGGTTAGCTAGCAGAGATCTGAATTTAACACAATCAAGGTGTTTCTGTGGTCTTCCCTTTCATTGTAATCATATTATCGACTCATACAAAAGGCAAAAGGGCAGTAAAGCTTCCATACTGCATAAAATGAGCTTGATCATTACTATTCTGATGGTAAAAATGTTTTAAAGCGACATTATAGTCTGTTTTATTTAGGTCTTTCTTTTTAATTTCAGTTTTATTAATTTTCTGAGGTTGTTGTGTTTTATTTCGGATATTTAAAATATCTTCCAGTTCCAGTTAGGCAACTGGAACTGGTGTTCTTTACAAAATTAAACTTTATTTGTCTTTGAGAGGGAGAAATTGAATTATTATGCTGTTTATCACTCTTACTTGAAAATGGTCTCAAAACAACAATATTTCCAGTTATCGCAATAATTAGAGGGCCAATTTATCATCCAGAAAAATTTGCTGTTTTGACATGCATAACGGGCAGAATGACTTACTGCAATGTTGGTGTTTCAGATTGATATTAAAAAATTAATGTAGCTCACATTAAATCTCAACAAACTCCTTGATTATCCTCCAATCTTTCTGTGATAATACTCACAAGTTTATTAATATTATGAAATAGTAAATTACAGAGGTATAGAGCGTGCATACCGTTGCAGCTCTCGCACCGTCTCCACGTTGTGAGCGTAAACGTCCAGCCCTGACAGGGCAATCTTCTCTACCGCTGGCAGGTCGCCACGGAAATCAGGGGTCAGGCATTCGACCAGGATGTGAGGGTTTCTGCATGAAAAAGACAAAAGCGCTTACTTGTCAACTTTGCACTCATGAAGTGAAATAAATTTAAAAAGATCTAATGGCAGATCCATATGATACAAATCTGAAAAAACAGAAAAAATATCTACCTCTCCTTCAGGCTAGTAACTGTTTTAGCAAAGTGTTCTGCTCCTCCATCGGCGATATCTGTAAAAAAACACCGGAAATAAAACTGATTGATCATTCAAAAGCACATTGTAAGGATGTTTAGCAAATTTGTAGACATTTAAATTGTAGTGAATATGAAATGTATGTATTTTTATGGTCTGTAGAAGTATAGGAAAAAAGTATTACTAATTAAAGTCTAAAATTCCATCCATCCATCAATTTGTGGTTTTTTTCAGGTTCTGTACTCAAAGCCCAATTACTGCAGAAAATTCTGCTATAACTTTCTAGAAACCTTTTCCAAATAATCCTCTACAAATGGGCTTAAAAGACCTGAGAACACGGGACGTTTTAGTCAGAAAACGTAAGGAGTTTATAGGTGTGATGACCAGTAAAGGTTCAGCACCGGGAGTGAGGGAAGAAACTGTACCATCTCGGTCAACAGATGTCAGAACCACGTAGTCCAGCCCCCAGGCTGCGATGGCCTTGGCTGTGTTGAAGGGCTCATCTGGGTCCAGAGGAGGTGGCTGACGGGCCGTCTTCACCGAGCAGAACCTGCACCCCCGGGTGCATGTGTCTCCCATCAGCTACCAGCAGAAAGATGGAAAGAAAAGTAATCTATGTGTCAGTGAAAAAAAGAATAGACACCTGAATTGTAGCATCGGTAACAGATTCTCCATTAATGTAAGAAAAGTTAATTTAGCTGAGTTCAGCTGTTTTTAATTGCTCAAGAGTTCTGAGCTTCAAATGACTAACATGAAGAAAGTCTTTGTGGGGGAAACTATATTGGTAATTTATGATCAAACACTCTGTGGTAGGAACTGTTAAAATGGAGCAGCATCTGAGAGGGACCTTCATGTATGTAACACATTCATGATGAGAAGTATGTTCAGACATTAAAAAGAAAAGTTAACGTCCTTCATTTTGACATGATGGCAGAGGCTCACCATGATGGTGGCAGTAGCGGTGGCATATTCTCCTCCACCCCAACATTCTCCAATGTTTGGACACCTGGCCTCCTCACACACCTGAGAAAACACACAGAGACACTGTTGCAAAAGAAGAACGTTCACAGGATTATTTACGCCTGTCTTTGCTGCGTAAATCTAATAGTTTCAGTAAAAGGATGAATAAAAATATTGCACACGGTTTCCGATCCTGGCGGAATTTGAACTGTGGCGATAATCAGGTGCATCCTTGTGAAGACATTTTCAACAAGTTTCCCTGCTACGTTTCATGCTTTGGTTTGATTGTAAAGTCAAAGCATGTGGGTAGTCTGTTCCTGACCGTGTGCAGGTTGAGGTCTCTCAGTGTGTTCTTCAGCCTGTTGTAGTTCTTTCCAATAGGGATCTCCGTCTTCAGCCATGGAGGAAGCCTCAGCCTAACAACAGCAGAGAACGGACATAAAGATCCTATCACTTACAGGTGTCTGATAAACTTTAATTGGTTGAAATGATCAATTTCATGCAAATCTACTTGATCAATTTAACTGTCTCCTCTAAAGTCATCTGTTGATAAAGTATAATGAACATACGTTCTCTGTAAATTACAAAAGTATTCACCATCTTTCCACATTTGGCCACGTTGTGCCTGCAACAAACTTTAACTGAAGAGATTTTGTGACGGCAAAAAACACCTAAAAAAAGGATACATGCTTTAAATTCTTTTAAAGTTTTAGGAATCTGAGGATTGTGACATATATTTATATCCACCTCCTCTAATCTGTTTCAATAAAATCCAGTTCAAACAACTACATGTACAAAAACAGTATGTAATGTTCCTTCTGCTTTTCATGAATGAGCCAGTTGCTTCTGTCTATCGCATAAATTTGGGAAAAGTTTCAAGGTTGTTTGGAGATACTGTACCTCTCCCCCTTCTGTCTCTTCAGGTTGCCTCTGTACTCGGCCCACTTGCTTTTCTCAGAGAGTTCCCCGGATATAAAGTCCTGCAGCCCGGGGCCGTCCTGGCTCTGAAGCTCCTTCTTCATGTCCTCTCTGTCTGCAGAGGACTTGGCTGAAGTGTTCAGACACCTTGTGTACACCTGTAATCAAAAGTCACTCCGGTCACCTCTCAATTAGTCAAACATCAATTATTCTCCATATAGGAAGCTTAAGGGTTCACAGACAGAGTTTGTTTTGTTGAATAAGCTGTCAGCAGCACAGCAGAGCAGCGGAGTTACAAAATAAGGACTGCTAGCTGATGTTAGCTCCAGACCCACTGACCCCGATTCTGGATGTTAACCTTGTGGACAGGAAGCGGTTTAAATCATTTTTCCCATATTCAGGTTTCCTCAGACACTCACATGTAAGATCGATCTGGGACTTAACCTTAAGTGGTTTGTGGAAAAGCGACCCGTCACACAGCAGCTCTGTTTTAACAACGCCATGACAGCAAAATCCCTAGGAACGATCTAACCTCGACAAGCAGCTGCTTCTGTCTAATGCTGCATTCATGAAACGAAAACTGACTGGGAAATATGAGACATCTCTGGTTTCAAAATTTTTCACAAGAGCAGCACCATAAATTATAAAAGATTATGCATTTTAATTATTAAAAAAATATTTTTTTTCTTTTGTCAATTTAAGTGATTTTTCTGGCTATACCAGGACGTATTTAGTTTTAGTATGTCTGAGCTGGATCTGAATTATTTAACGTCGACTCAACTAAAAACACTAACCAAATGGGATTTTAGCTCAGAGAGTTCCCCGGATATAAAGTCCTGCAGCCTGGGGCCGTCCTGGCTCTGAAGCTCCTTCTTCGTGTCCTCTCTGTCTGCAGAGGACTTGGCTGAAGTCCTCTGTTGTTTCTTATAGAGAGTTCGATGATCGATTATAACGGCTGCTGATGGGCTCCTACAATTGCGTCATGACGCCCTTCCGTCCTCCTTTCCTCTGCTACCGGCGAGGTAAGGATAGCTGTGAAATTGTTACGGAGTTTTCATCTAACTCCATCTGAGTCTATTAACACACGTTTCTATTTATTTTTTTACATCAAGACACAGAGGATGTTAAATGTCACAATATGAGCTATATTTTTGCTCTGTTTTTAGTTTCTGTGGCGAAAGAATAGTTTGTCCACAGTTTATCCGTCTGCGGCCTGACGGGTCTGCTTGTTTCAATGGCGACGGCTGATTAAACTGTTTCAGTTACAAGAGTGAGGTGTGAACAACTCCTGGTAGTTTGTGTGTCTGTTCTGGAGTAGAAAATGTATTTTTTGTTACACGGAAATGTGGAACAGCGCAGCTCTGTGTTAGCATTAGCTCAGTCAGAGTGGCTAAATCCAGACTGGCTTGATTCTAGCTTAAATCACATGCTAACATTACAGCTATCAGGACATTTACATACATCCCGTGGCTTAGAGTGACCTCACTTATTGAGTGTTAAGTTAAAGTGCTAGAAACAAGATTCACATATATCACTTGTTTTGTGCATGTGTGTAGAATGAAGACCATTCTCAGCAGCCAGACTGTCGACCTGCCTGACAATGGTAAGAAGCTGCTGCTGCTGCTGCACAGATGAACATGAATAAATGTGTTGTCATGTTCTTGAACCGATTTTGTTTTGTTTGCCAGTGGAAGTCAGGTTAAAGGGGCGGACAGTGATTGTCAAAGGGCCCCGTGGTAAACTCACCAGGGAGTTCAACCACATCAACCTGGAGCTCAGCCTGCTGGGCAAGAAACAGAAGAAGGTAGCTATGACTATTACTGAAATGTTGTTGCATGAGTATATTCAAAGAAAGTTTAACCGTTAGCAGTGGAGCTAGTGCCGGGCTGCATCCCTGCTTTAATTACAAGATAAAAAAGTGACGCTGAGCACGATGTCAGTTTGACTTTTTTGTTGGGTTGTACCCCCTTATTGTCAAGTTATCAACCATTTGAGCATTTTTAACTGTAATTTAACATGTGAGGCTGATTAAACTGATCTCTGTACTGTGTTGTTCAGCTTCGTGTGGAGAAATGGTGGGGAAACAGGAAGGAGCTGGCCACGGTGCGCACCATCTGCAGCCACGTCCAGAACATGATCAAGGGTGTCACTCTGGTGAGGTTCACCTTCTGGGAAACAATGCAGTCAAATGAGTCTTGGTCACCTGGGCTGCCTTTGTTATAAATTTACAACAACATTGTTGACTTTGGTCCTGTTGTCTGCTGCAGGGTTTCCGGTATAAAATGCGCTCTGTGTACGCCCATTTCCCCATCAACGTGGTCATTCAGGAGTCTGGGAGTCTGGTGGAAATCAGGAACTTTCTGGGAGAGAAGTACATCCGCCGTGTCAGGATGAGGGCTGGTGAGTTGGCTTCACACTGTGGAGACTGGAGTATGTGAAAATCTGAGATGTTCACTTCCTGTCAGCTTGGAAAAGTCACAGTTTGATTTGGTGGAAATGGCGTTTGGCCAGACTTTTTGTAAGGTAAAATGATCACATTCAATGGGTTAAATAGACTGGCAGTAAAATGTAAACTAACAAAACAGTGGCGGGCAGTTTTGGTTGTTTTTCTCCCTTTTTTGTTTTGTTTTTTGAGGAAAAAAAAGTATTACTGCTTACTAAGTTTTCTTCTACAGCTTTAAAATCCAAACATGGTTATTTTAACTAGAGATGGGTAATAAATTGACTGATTTTTATCAAGTTATCTGTTTTTGAAGATTTAATAAAATTTTGGGAAATTTGTTTATCCCACAAATCTGCTGTTTGGGTTTCCATAGTGATGTTAGCGCACGCAATATCTACCAAGCAAATTTTAAAACTTCTATTTGTTTTGAGTTATTGTAATAAATGCTATTTATTACATATTTTATGAACCAAACATTTGCGCTTTCATTTGCAAAAATGCTAAAGATTGTTTAAACTTTCATGTTAATCTCATATCAGCAAATTGTTCAATCTTTACTGCACTAAAGCTCTTTTACTTTCATAAGTCTGTTGCCTTTCATTTATATTTTTTACAAAATACAGTGATGTATTAATGTAGCAATACATTCTAATCGCTCAAAAAAGATCTTTGACATCTTAGCGCTCTCTAAATTGTGATTTTGTTTTATTGCATCATTTTGTGCAAAAGCCTCATTCTGGTAGAATGACTGTATAAAAAATATTATTTTTTTTATATTTGGTTTTTAAACCACAATATCCACAGAGCCAGTTGTTCAATCAAAACTAATATGAAATGAGAGAAAATATTATTTCTTCAGTACTGATTTTCTCATCCACCTTTAGAATTTTTATTGATAATAATTCAGTGGTAGCATATTAAAAATGATCTTCCATTTTGCTTCCAGGAGTTAACTGTGCGTTGTCAGCAGCCCAGAAGGACGAGCTGGTCCTGGAGGGAAACGACATCGAGCTGGTGTCAAACTCAGGTGTGTCTCATTGGCCTCATCAAACTGCAGAGCCATTCTGTCCATCAAGATGAAATGAACTGCAATGAGAAGTTCTGTTGATAGTTGTGACGTGTCGGTTTAGTTTCTTTTTGCAGATGTTGAAAATGCATCTGAAATGTTTGGGTAGAGGTGACGGTGTTGTGATGTGATCCTCGTCCTCCTCTGTTCCAGCTGCTCTGATCCAGCAGGCCACCACAGTCAAAAACAAGGATATCAGAAAGTTCTTGGACGGCATTTACGTGTCTGAGAAGGGAACAGTAGTGGAAGCAGACCAGTAGAGAAAACATCTGCTGGTGTAGAGGTTAGATGATGCCGTCGGTCTGCCCTGCATGGGAACGTCTCGCTTTTTCTACCCGTCTTGTTTGTTTTCCTGGGACTTTTCTTTCTGTTGCAGATCTATCTGTTGCATGCTTCCTACCTTAAACTTGTCAAGCGTCAGTAATCATGAAATTCAGGAGTCTATCCAGTTACATAGCCTATTTGAAGTCATTCTCCTCATATGTGAAATGTTGACATAACTCAGTATAAAACTCCAGGTGAACTTAGGGCAGAATTTTTTCATAAAGTAAAAATTTTAACAAAATGCTCCTGCTACATAAAAACATTTAATGGATACATTTGGCTCTAATTCTAATCATAAGCTCACACTTAAAAGTTATCTTTATTTTTCAATTTGAAAGCCACTTTTCAAACTATTAAACGGGATGTTTACCCTTTACTTGCACCTTGTTCTTTATTACCCACCTGCGCATGCTTTTCATCATTGGCCGCTTGACTCTAAATCTTCCCATCTTTGTGCGTCACTTTTCCTTTTCATGATTAAACCTTTGCTTTCATTCTTCAGACCAGACCCTGAGAAATAACCGTGTACTGTTTTTTTTTTTTACCCATCATGTTTTAAAGTAAGTTTCTGCTCTGATTTGTGGCTCTCCTGTTTCACTGCAGCGGCGTTGATCCAGCAGGCCACCACTGTCAGAAAGAAGGACATCAGAAAGTTCCTGGACGGCATTTATGTCAGCGAGAAAACCACCGTGGTGGAGCAAGATGTTGAATAAATACTCACTTTTCCTGTTATGACCAATAAAGCAAACATCTTTATATATTTGTTTTTCTGTTTTTTATTCAGCTATAATAAGGATAAACATGAATAAAAGGGTGTAGA
Source organism: Poeciliopsis infans (assembly GCA_903067105.1). Taxonomy (NCBI): domain Eukaryota; kingdom Metazoa; phylum Chordata; class Actinopteri; order Cyprinodontiformes; family Poeciliidae; genus Poeciliopsis; species Poeciliopsis infans. Next base: position 47,286 of record CAEGAA010028330.1, on the reverse strand, counting down.
CAAGAAATAATACATGTTGGCTCTAATATGAATTGCAGATCTGTTTTTACAATGATATAGTTAATATTTTACAAAAGGAAAAACATTTTGTTTTAAATCAAGTTTTTGTGGCCTAGTGGAGCTTTCCAGTCTTTCTGCAAAGAAAAAAACATTTGGACAACTATTTTAAAAGGCTGTCAAGTGGACCAGGTGATTGTGATTTAAATTGCTTAAATATAAGAGCTGATCTAGTAAATCAACAGATGAAGTTCATCATCTATTTGTAGCCCAATATTTCAATATGTCACTGTGCTACATATTTGAGGGTAAGCTAATGTTTTGCTTTGGATTTGTTTTGAATCTGATGGTTTTATTGACACTGATCAGCTTCCTCAGATCTTAAGTTCCACATAATCTGCTGCCATGGTCAATTAAAAAATGTTTTATTGATGTCAAATAGAAATTAAATGTTACTCAAATGATTCAAGGTTCTTCATGTAAACAACTGGTCAGAAACACATGGAAGAATTTTGATCAGTACAGATATTAAAAATCTTAGGGCACAAAGAATAAATGACCAAAGTCTTTAGAAAAAGTGGCAAAGAGAAATTGATGCGTTTTATTGTATTGCAATGTGGCAGACAGGAGAAGAGCCCTGGAGTGGATGGTGAGGGGAGCCAAAATGATTCAGGGTCTACAAGGAACTGGTTTGTTTTCATTCATTCATTTTTTCTTTCTTTCTCTGTTGAAGTTTTGAAATGGGAAGATGATGCTCGGTACAACATGGTGGTCATTTTAATGTGCAGCAATATCACTTTATGTGATTTACATTTAAACCATAGCGGGTTCAAAAAAAAAAAAAAAAAAAATTATGATCTCAGAGTTTGTTTTGTCTGAATTCCTAAATAAACTCGGCACGTCTGATGACGTAGTGGCGCACGCCAATCCCGAATCGGCGCGTCACCTCCTGGCGACCACGGTGCTTCGCGCCAACAGCTGAAAGGTTTTGGGACATTTCTGCGCCGAAGCAGCGACCAGGTGGCGAGAGCGGCGAGTTCAGGATGGTAGGTGTCCGTGTTAGTCTGTTCGCTCAGGCCTGGAGCTGCAAGAACCCCCGGAAGTTTCTCAACAAGGCGACAAAAATCCCTGCGAAGTCATGTGGATGAAACTGCTCTCCGCTTTAGCTGCAGCTAAACCGCTTCGATTTATTTCACACTACAAATAAACATAAAGCGGTTTAAATGTTGACATGTTTGTGCTTTTGATGTTGTTGTTGTTTAGGAAAAATCATGCGTTTACGTGCAGGATCCTAGTCAGAAAGTGAAAGCGCCTGAAATGGAGCGCCTGAGCGCATCCATTAATCCTCCAGCCTCTGGTCTCTGGTCTCTGCGTCAGAGGCTCGTGTTTACAACCACTGCGATCTGCAGAAGCTGGAACAGTTTGCAACCCCGCTGTGGTTCAGTCTGCATCTCTGTGTTTATGTGCAGGACATCAGGCGGTTCTTTGGACCGGTGTCAGGGAAGCCTGCCCCAAGTGTAGACCGAAAAGCAGACGAGAAGAAGAAGAAGAAGAAGAATTTCTCAGAAGAAGATGTGACAAAGAAGAAGAAGGAGGAGAGCACTAAGGCAAGAGGATGTTGTCCTCCACTATGTAAAAAACAAACAAACTGTTTTTCCACTTCACTACACAATATTTTTATTTTTGTCATCCAGGTCAAAAGCTCCAAAAATGAAGAGCAACACAAAAGCAGCGAGAAGAAAAGAAAGAAACGCCACGTTATAGAATCAGGTATGCAAAATATTTTAATCTTTTATGTCATAAATGAACATGTAGGCTGATAGATGCACCGATTAGGCTATTTCCTGCCACAACCGGTTTCAGGCCTTTCTTTGTCTGACCAGATTTTGACCGATTCCACTGTAACTTTTGTCTCTGCTTATCTTTAAACTCTGCGAACGTCCATCCAAAAAGCCCAAATACCTAAATGGCTCTTGGAGTCTCAATGCATGAGTTAAATTAAACTCTGCATCCAAAAACTTTTATTTTTTTGCTATTTCGATATTAAACATACCAAAGCTGCAATAATTCTGATTTGATATATTGTGAGGCTCAAGTTGGAAACCAGCAAAATAGGAAATTAATCACACAAGTCCCCACCCTTTATCATTATTAAAAACCCATGAAACAAAATGTTGTTAGTTGATTTGTTATAACTCTCTGTAATTATACCTGATGGTAGGAGACGTACGGTGGAACATTTTAGCCATTTTAAAACAGTAACTTGTTAAAATCTTGGTGTAGCTTTTTCCAGGTATCTCATTTCTGCCTTTATAATTACGCTTCATTTTTGTTTCTGTCCAGATTCAGACGAGGAAGAGCCGGTGATGAAGGCCAAGAAATCCTCCAAAGGGAAAGCTGCGACCAGCAAAGCAGGTCCTGTGCAGTACGTCTCTGAAACAGGTCAGACGCCATCAAATGAAAATATTCCCAGCTCCACCTAATGTATTTGGCCGTTAAAGAAAAGCTCTGCTTGCCTCTCGAACCTGCAGACTCGGACAGTGACAACTTTCAGAGTCTGAAGAAGTCCAAGCAGAACGGCGCTAATAAAAAGTCAGAAGAAGACAGTTGCAGTCCTAAAGCCAAAGAGCGAGTCAAGTCTCCTGCCAAGCCTCCTTCGAGTCGGGGGAAAACTGAGATAAAGACTCCCAAAGTTCCTACAACCCCTAAACTAGCCCCTCCCCCTCAGCCTAAGCAGACTCCCACCTCTGTACTCGATTACTTCGGCAGCGGACAGATTCACCGCTCAGACAAGAAGCTGGTAGCCAGCACCAAACGAAAGGCTGTAAGCAAACTTTCCTTTCCTCGGATTCTCCATGAGACTTTTCTAATGATTTTCTTACTGTGCAGGAAACTAAATTTGTGAAACTCCTGTCTTCCTTCAGCCGACTCAAGAGCTGGACGACCTAATAAGCGACGAGGAATTGGCCCGACAGCTGCAGATGGAGGAGGACATGGAGGTAAGAGGTTAAATCAGCTACAGGGTATTTTCACACAAAGCGGAAACTGAATCAGGGTCTTGAATTCTCAGTTTGGAGATCATTGGAATACGTTTTAATTCAGTGGAATAGTGTGTGTGTGTGTGTGTGTGTGTGCGTGTGTGTGTGTGTGTGTATGGGGTAAAGGGGCGGTGTTTGTGTTGACGTCAGAAAAGCTGTTTCCTTCCTAGGTTCAACTGCTGACATAGTTTTAATTAAAGAGCAGCTCTTTGCAGCTGCATGCACATGTTGCTCTCATGAACCAGAGTTTGCAGGTTCCTGTTTCGGATGCGACGTCTTTAAGCGCCTCCTGAACCAGCTCTGAGCCCATCCACCTCCATCAGTACGGAGATGCTACAGTGTAGGGATTTTTCTGGCAACAGAAATATATTCCAACAAATTTACAATTTCTAGCTTGATGCGTTTTGTTGATCTGTAGCGATTTGCAAACCCTCTTGAATTTTTTCCCACTTTCTCATTACCTTCACTAAATTTAATAAATTTCATATTGAAGATTAAACCTCAGTAGTACATAATTGTACTACTGTGTGATGCAGCAGTACAATGCAGAATTGGCCCTCTTCAGTCCTAAAAATGTTCTTCAGGTGATGGAAGGCCAACTTTGTAATTGTCTTTATGTGTCTTTGAAAGTCCAGGTTTGAAGTTACCTATTGATACAATAAAATCAATAGGTAGTCTTCTTTGGGTAAGACTTGAGCCAGTACTGAACCAGTGAATCCAACAAACTTTCTAGTTGTTTCAATGTTTCATGGTCAGCAGGGTCAAATGCTGCACTGAGGGCCGACAAAATCTTCATGATTTTGCTATTTTTCTTTCAAGCAGGTGGAAAAACAAGTCCATGAGGATGAGGAGTTTGCCAGAACGTTGGCCATGCTGGACACCGAGCCACAGCCCAAAAAAGTAAAGCACTGCAATGGTCACTAAAAGCCATGTTGGCTTCTTATAGAGGAGATGTAAATATGTTTTTGTACCTTTTCAAGGCTCGCAAAAACTCTGAGGAAAAACCGAGTTCAAGCACGACTCCCAAGAAGAGCAGCGCGAGTCGGACTCCTCCGGAGGACGTCGTCAGTCCGTCGCCCAAAAAGAGCCCCGTTGCCGTCAGAGCCAGCTCCAAGCTGGCCAAGATGAAGAAACGGGACGAGGCGAAGGACGAAGCCGCGAAAAGCAAAACACCCACTTCACCGAGGAAAAACAAAATCTCTCCGAAAAAAGAGCCGCGTGCTTCACCGATTTCGGACATGAAATTCACACCCAAAGCAGGAACGACACCAACGGCGCTGAAAACGTCTCCTAAGAAGCCCGAGGTAACGCTGCTTCCTGTGACCCAAGAGGCTGAACTCTGACCCATTCATTTGAGCCGCTCTCAGGTTTTATTCTGTTTCCCAACCAGAGCACAAGTACAAGTCCTGACGATGCGGAGAAGAAGAAGATGCACACTCTAGCTTTCAGGAATTACCTCAACAGAGACGGACCACGAGCGCTGGGATCCAAGGAAATCCCAGAGGTAAAGTGGAACCGGCTGCTTCTCATTCTTTATTTCAAAACAAATTTGCTCTCTTTAAAAAAAAAAAAATCTTTCTAGGGAGCAGAGAACTGTTTGGAGGGGTGTGTGTTCGTGCTGACTGGAGTCCTGGAGTCGATGGAGAGAGACGACGCCAAAGCTCTCATTGAGCGTTATGGAGGCAAAGTGACGGGAAACGTCAGCAAGAAGACCAACTACCTGGTGCAGGGCAGAGACAGCGGAGCGTCCAAACTGGACAAGGTCAGCCTGCCACTTTCTACATTTATTAAACAGAGGGGAAATAAATTGGTGAGATCATTTTAAGTTGCACTGTTTTTGTGCTTGAAAGCAACGGGATGTTGTGGTTTATTTAAAAAAAAATATCCTCCAATTTATCAAACAACGTGAAGCATAAATTACAGAAGTATTCCAGTTTCATTTGTGTTAAGGTTCTGAGTTTTCCTCTCTGGGTTTTGCTCTCCAGGCTGAGAGTTTAGGCACCACCATCCTGGATGAGGACGGCTTGCTGGAGCTGATCAGAACCAAACCAGGAAAGAAGTCCAAGTATGAGATCGCTGCAGAAGCCGAGGTCAGAACTCCTATATCAGTAACACTATAAAGGCTTTTACTTTGGCACATTAGCAGTAATAAATATCAGCATGGCTTTTATTACCATATGGCTTAAAGAGGCAGGATTATGTATTTTCCAGTTTCCCATTTTATAACACAATCAAGTAACTAAAAGAATAGCAATATAACATGATGAAAAGCTCAAAGTCAACTTTACATAAACTGCCCTTTAAAGAATAGCAGCTAAACTAATGTGAAAATTTTCCAAAATTTTACCAAAAGCTGCACAATAGTTCACAGAATGTGGTGTTTTCCTTTATAAAAGTGATTTTTGTAAATGATTAGTACTGAGAATAAAACATAATAAAATGTTCTTCACCCACTGTGACCTCCTGCTCTGTTTGAGCCAAGTCTGCAGATACCAGCTTTAACCTTTAACCTTTAAATGGTTCTAATGAAGTCGATCTCTCTCCATTTCTTTCATCTTTTAGTGCAAAGCCTCAAAAACCAGAACAAGTGAAACCTCAAAGGTCACCCCCAAGGCTCAGAAGATCTCCCCTTCCAAGGGGAACTCCAGGTCCCCCCAGACCCCGAGCCCCTCAAAGACGGGCCAGGCACAAAGAGCCAGGGGCAGCAGCACTCCAACTGGGCGGGGCTCCAGACAGACGGCCCGGAGGGAGCTGGGCCTTCCCTCCACATCCTCCTCTTCCTCAGCTCCTGGACCCTCCCCCCCTTCCCCGCAGGGGGACGCCGCCGGTCTCCTGTGGGTGGACAAGTACCGTCCACATTCTCTGAAAGCTGTGATCGGCCAGCAGGGGGAGCAGAGCTGCGCCAACAAGCTGCTGCGCTGGCTGCAGAACTGGCACAGACACCACAGCGGAGGACCGGACAAACCCGCAGGTAGCAGAAGAACCGGCCGACCTCACGCCAGCTCGCCTGGCAGAAACGTGTTGGTTCTAGATGTGCTTTCTGTTCACCAGCATCGAGGTTTGGTAAATTTGGAGGAGGGAAGGATGACGGATCAGGATACAAAGCAGCTTTGCTCTCTGGGCCTCCAGGGGTGGGGAAGACCACCACAGCTGCCCTGGTCTGTGAGGTCAGTCGGAGGGCAAACACTGGCGCAGAACCAGCAGACTGTGGTCACACTTCCTGTTTGAATCTGTGGGTTTGCTTGTCGTTGAAGGAGCTGGGCTTCAGCTACGTGGAGATGAACGCCAGTTGCACTCGCAGCAAAAACAACCTGAAGGAAGTTGTGGCAGAGTCGCTCAACAACACCAGCATCGAGAACTTCTACAAAGGTTCATGTCTGTTTATTAAACAGCTGCTGATTTATAAAAGATTGAACATTTTGTTCCAAATGATTCCTAATAATTCGCTAGTACGGATAACAGAAAGTGGCATCGTTGCTTCACAACCTGGAAAAGTCTGGAATATTTTCCAGGTTTGGAGGAGTTTGGAAATAGAGCTGGAAAAATATGAAGACTTTATTTCCGGTCCCCATGTCTAAATAGAGCTGGGTGATGTGGATTAAAAATAAAATAATAAGAATAATAAAATAAAATAAAAACTTCTGCAGGAACGTCTCAGACGGTGAGCAGGAAGCACGTCCTCATCATGGACGAAGTGGACGGCATGGCTGGAAATGAAGACCGAGGAGGAATCCAGGTACTGGAGCTCGTTTCTGGTCGGATTTTGGAGTTTATGAGAAAAGGTTGAAAATAAGGATTGTTTGGAAAATGACCTGACGGAAATCCAACCAGTTGGGACATTTACTTGTATTTACTTATTTTTCTCTGACCAGTGACTTTGTGCCTCTTGTAGGAAATGATCGGCCTGATCAAAAACTCAAAGATTCCCATCATCTGCATGTGCAACGACCGCAACCACCAGAAGATCAGATCGTTGGCCAATTACTGCTTCGACCTGCGCTTCCAGAGGCCGCGGGTGGAGCAGATCAAGGTTCCCTCCGTCATCACACTGCAACGTGTCCATTAATGTTAAAATAAATGCATACAAATGAACTTAATTATAGAAATGTGCGGTTTCATAATTGGATTATCTTTCCTACTCCATCATTTTATTGATTTCATTTATATTTTCTCCAGGGAGCCATGATGTCTCTTGCTTACAAAGAGGGAATCAAGATTCCTCCTCCGGCTCTCAATGAAATCATCTTGGCGTCCAACCAGGACGTGCGACAGGTAAGAAGCTCAAAGCGTTTCACTCTGAGGTCTGGGATGTTTCCGTCTCGTCACTTTGCCCGTGTCTCCAGGTGATTCACAACCTGAGCATGTGGTCGGCCAAAGACAAGGTGATGACGTACGACCGGTGCAAGTCCGACGCGGCCGGCGCCCGCAAGGACATGAAGCTGGGGCCGTTCGACGTCTGCAGGAAGGTGTTCGCCTCGGGCGAAGAGACGGCCCGCATGAGCCTCATCGACAAGTCCGACCTCTTCTTCCACGACTACTCTCTGGCGCCGCTCTTCGTCCAGGAGAACTACCTGCACGTCCGTCCGGCTGCGGCTCGGTGAGCGAGGCGCGCCACGCCGCGTCGGTCTGCAGAGACTCGCGTGCAGCTGACGTTCCTGCTTTCGTCTTTCCTCACAGCGGAGACATGAAGTCCCACCTGGTGCTGCTCAGTAAGACCGCCGACTCCATTGCCGACGGCGACCTGGTGGACAGACGGATCCGATCGAGTCAAAACTGGTCCCTGCTTCCCACTCAGGTAACAACGATCTATGAATCATCTCAAGTGTTATGTTGTAAACTGTAGGGACTGCCTTATTAAATAATATTCTGATAATAACCGATAAGCTAATTAATTATATTTATGTATCAAATTTACCAGTCTGATCTCTGGAGGAGTTTGTTAATGAGAGACAGAATATCTCTGGGTGGAGCTGCAGAAATCAGTCTCAGACAGCTGAGAAACTAATTTTAAAAAAGCCTGGCATGAAAAGAAAAAATATTCTCTTGAGAGGAAAATGTGGATCAAACATGAGGAATCAGGCCACCGGTTTCAGTATTTCAGATATTTAAAACTAATGAATGATATCGACTGATATGAAACGCTTGAATCGTGATGCACTTTTCAGCCATGTTGTCCAGCTTGAGCTGCTTCCATCAGTTTAGTGCACCAGTGTTTATTCTTCTGAGCCTGGTTTGTGTTTTCAGGCCATCTTTGCCAGCGTGTTGCCAGGCGAGCTCATGAGAGGCTACATGTCTCAGTTCCCCGTCTTCCCCAGCTGGCTGGGCAAGAACTCCTCGACCAACAAACATTCCCGCATCGTGCAGGAGCTGACTGCACACATGAGCTTAAAGTAAGCTCCGTTTGTTCGTCCATCGCGCTCCCCGGAGGGGGGGGGGTGTTTAATGCTCTCTGTTCCTGCAGGACCCTGAGCAGCAGACAGGCGGTGAACCTGGACTACATGCATTACCTGCGCCAGGTGCTGCTGCATCCGCTGCAGAGCCACGGAGCGGAGGGAGCGGCGCAGGCCGTGCAGCTGCTGGATGAATACCAGCTCGTAAAGGAGGACGTAGACAGCATCATGGAGATCAGTGTGTGGGGCGGGCAGCCTGACCCCTACTCCAAACTGGACTCCAAGGTGAGCCGAGGACGACTGAAGTGACTCTAATTTTTAAAAAACGGTTTCTGAATGCTTTTCCATCCTGATCGTTATTTTTCTGCTTTTAGGTAGGAATACAAATAATTGATCTACTTCTATTATTAGTTCACCAACAATACCTGCTTGGACCTTTTTTTTAAGTCTTGTAGTTTGGCCGCCATCCAGCAGAGGGCGCCGCCGGTCATTCTTAATGAAGCCATGAAAATTATTTTAGACCATTATGTTATAGAAAGTCGTTTGGCCTGCTTAACTGGAGAAAATTCAAGTTTTTAAGAGAATGGCCAATTGTAAATTAATCATTAGTTGATTGATAAGATTAATCAACTTCAAATTAGCTCATTAGTTAACATGGATCTGTACTTCCAGGTGAAGGCAGCTTTCACGCGGGCCTACAACAGGGAGGTCCACCTGATGCCGTATTCCCTCCAAGTTGTGAAGAAGGGCCGCCGAGGAGCAGGAGGAGGACTGGATCTGGACTTAGGAGACGAAGGACCAGATGACCAGGAGTCTGGGGACGAAGCCGAGGGCCTCAAAGCAGACGCCATGATCAAAGTAAGTGTGTTCAGACCTGAAGAAGATTTTCTGTTCTGCTTTTGGGTTATTCACCTGTTGGGTTTCTCTTTGCAGCAGAAGAAGACCAAAACGACTAAAGAGTCGACGAAGGAGAAGAAGCAAGAGTCTGGGAAGGGAAAAGGCAAAGGGAAAGGCAAAGCAAAGAAATGACTCCGCTGACCGACTGCAGAGCAGCCACTCTGCACTTAAATCAAGACGCTCACAAGCATCAGGACGAGGAGGAACTTGGCTGGGATTCTATTGTTTTGCTTCAACAAAGTGACGGCTGCTTTTTTAACTTCCAGTGTCTCCATATTGAACAGATGTTGCACGTAATGAGCCTGTCTGTCCACATCTGCAGGTGTGTCTCATCAGGTTCAGTGGGCGTTCCCTCAGTTGCTGCAGGTGTAAATAATGTGACCATGACGAGGAAGATTCTTATCATTTACTGCGACTGCAACACAGAAATGTCTTTGTTACTCCTGGATATTATTTTGTAAATTCCAGTTTTCTAATAGAGGAATATGTTGCTAACACATGCTGGGAGTTTTATTTCTAGATACAAAGAGGGCAGCTGAGATCCAGGTGAAATGCTGGACCTGGAGAAACATTTTATAGCTTTAAAATCAGACACTCAAACTGTCACATCTACAGTTTACAGGGAAATGAGCCTTTCTGCTTTAAATCTGAACATTAACCGTCAACTACTCAATATTTAGAAAAAAACTTTATTCATATTTAAATTAGACACAAATAGGTTTTTTATTTTTTTACAAATATGTTCCATTGGGTCACACTGAGGTATTATTATTATTATTATTGTTTTTTAGGTGAACCTTTCAGTCTTTGTAGTAACATCCATATTTCCACTCAGGAACATGTTTTACACGCCTGCTGCAAAAATTACAAAAAATTAACTGCAAAAAGAAAATAAAACAAAAATGTCTCAAAAGCAACAGGATACACTTTAGAATAAATTCTCACTGTGACCCTTTGGAGGAAAAATTAACTCATGTCATTTTTGCTAAAACAGACACCTACATATGTATGTATATATATCTTTTCTGATTTGGAGGTCAGATACTACGCGCGCGGTCATTGATCCAGGTCGTTGTTGTGCAGATATTTGGAGCAATCTGAGATCTTCTTCACCTGTTTGGCGCTCAGATTCCCAGAGCACATGGGACACACAGACTCTGTCTCCAGCAGCCTGTCACAGATACACATTAATTATGATCAGAGCCGCTTTAGAGACAGAAAAGTGGAACAAAAATACTTTATCTGATCTGCAGTGAGGGTAAGAAATGTACATAATTTGCATAAACTTCAGATTTGTCTTTGTGCTTTCAAGGCTCTGTTACTTACAGAATGAACTGAGAATAGAGTGCAGGGAACTCGCAGTTGGGACAGATGGACCAGTCTTCTTTCAGCATGTGACGACCCTGATGCAGAGAAAATTTGGAGTAATTGGATGGATTCGTCTAACTTTAAAGAAATGCAGATGAGTGGTCAGGTTTCCGTTACCGTGGCGATGCAGTAGGGGATGTTGTTCTTGCAGGAGATGCACATCAGGTCGTTCTGCGGCAGCTGGAAGCCACAGAAAGGACAGGGAGTCGTTTCCTCCTCAATCTCTGACGTGTCAGGATGACTGAGAGCATAAAAAAAACAAGGATAAAACATTTAAAAACTAGAGCCAAATAAGGCAGAAGTTAAAGACCACCAGTGAAAGATAAAAAATAAAAAAAAATCACAGGAAAACACATTTTTAACAATAAATGATGACTCACCGAACCAAAGCCTCAATCTTCTTCCTGTACTTGAGGTCGATCTGGTTTCGGTACTCTGGTCTCATCAGCATGGCTGCGAAGCCGAAGGCTGAGTTCTTCAGTCCGGCACGTTGACATTCAATAACTGCTGATGTTAGAATGGGGACGACGTCTACACACACACGCGCACACACACACACACACACACACACACACAAAGAACAATGTTTTAAAATCCAGAGAGAAGAGACGATGGATCGATGGAGAAACAAAATTCAAGACACTTTTTCAAATTTCAAAGACCAAGATGGTTTGATTATTGAACTGTACTATTCAAAGAACATGAGTAAATATGTTCCCTCCCATGAAAATTGTTAAAATTCCTACAGAATAATAGTGACCATGTGTGGATCAAGTATAAAGCTGCATCGTTATTCTTATATGTTAATTATAATGATAAACACTAAGCTTTCTCTTTTTATTATTTCATCTAAAACAGCATTTCTGGAATATTTGTCTGGTAGATCAATCCATCATAATAAAAAATAATCAGTGCTAAACCTGTAATCAGAATATAAAAATGGAAAGACTTCAAAACAGAATATCCTGGCTAACGTAGGACTAATTAAGATGTTCAGGTGTGAACATGAACTCACGAGCAGGAAACTTGCTGATGTTGTTGCTGATGCGAATCAGCATCCGCGCCCCTTTGAGATGATCTCCTTTCTTTACGTGGATCTGCAGAAAAGCAGATGCTGACTGGACAAGGCGACAGCAAAAAGCTATTTGAGCTGCTCTTCTACGACCAGCAGCCGGAGGACGATGATCGTCACCTTGACCAGTAGATACGAGTGGAGGATCATCAGGTTGGTCGCCATCTCTGCCGAGATCTTGATCTTCTGAGCCTGCAGCTCTGTGTACATGCTGAACAGAACATCATGGGCATTTCTGTAGTTCCCTGTGGTTTTAATGCACAAAAAGCAATCACACACCCACAGAAACAATGCCCTGTTGCTACTGGAAGGTCAGCATTCGTGAGATCTGTACCCGCCGACTGCTCCTCTCTGGCGATGATGGTGGCGGTATGAGCGGCCTCGCCGTATCGCTGCAGGGCCATGTAGAGGCGGAACAGGTACTTTGCCTCCTGGGAAAGAGGAGACATTTCAGACAATCCCGCAACATGACAGTCTTGACACTAAAGTAGGATTACCAACATTATTATATCCTAAAAGCCAAAAAAATAACAAAAAGGAGAACTGTTTACATACACCAAGACCCCTACATGTTTAAACAGTTTGGGGAAAGACCATCTGATGATGTCATAAATGTAATTATTCAAAAAGCGTTCGGACACAATTTAATCTAGATAATAAAAAGATGATAATAGACCAAAACAAGTAAAGCTTGTTGAAAACCTAGAATGTTTGACATTTAACAAACAACTCTACCAAATACTAAGAAAACGTGTGTACATTTCTGAATTTTAGTAATGAATCAAAAAAAATTTGTTTCTTCTGTCATTCTGGGATTTAGCAAAGAGAAACCGAATGGAAATCTGACCAAAAACAGGGAAAGTATACAGTTTACGTAAATATCAAGTGTCAACTGCAAAATTGCTCCTGCAACAATCTTTTATAAAAAAAAAAGAAAAAAAAAGAAGTAAAACGTAACATTTCATTTAGGACATTTAATGAATCTCAACTCCAGTATTTTAATGCAAGTGATTGTTTGGCAATGAGCAGAAGCCTTTCCAGCATAAGGAAGACAAAAGCACATCTGTCTGCAGAGCCAAAATACACTGGAGCCGATATGACTGTGTGATTTTAAAGAAAGACTGTCAACGAATAATCGCTTGAGTTTACAAAAACAAGGTGGTTCATCACTGCAGATCGACATGAACAGACATATCATTATATAATGTATCTTTGACATGCAAATGCTTTATTACCATGGGCATCCCGTCACTTTCTCCCAGTAGATATTCTATCAGCTGATTGGTCAAAAAGTTGTCTTTGGCTTGTCCCACCTGATTTGGAAACAAACAGAAGCACCCAGTCAGCTGAACGGATAATAATTATTATTTTTGCTTAAAATCTCAGTTAAAAGCAAGCGGCTCTCACCGTCTCAATGGCCAGCTCAATCGCCTGGTTGTCTTCGGTTTTTGGACACTTAAGGAAATGACTTAGAGCCTAAAAGGAGGACATAAACATTACCTTTACCTTTATGAAAGGGATAATGAGTGAACAAATAAGTCACAGTCTCTTACTTTGCTGTACTGCCCACACTTGTGGAAAAACTTGCCAGCCAGAAAGTGTTTCCTCTCTCCCTCAAAGTACAGAGCGACGCTCTGATAGTCCTCCTGCGTCGCTGCAGAGCCTGCCCATCACAAAAACAATTCAGCAAGTCCAAAATGACAGAGGCCCAAGTTAGAAGAACGACTGCAAACAGCAGAAAAAAAACCCCTCAACAGTTCAGCTATAAGATCTGGACACAGGTTTACGGCGTAACTGACCAATGATGTCTGCGTAGACCTCCATCTGTCCGTGCTGCTGAGCCAGCTGGAAAGCTTCATCGTTACACTGAGACAGAACCAGGAAGTGGATGGCGGAGCCGTAGTCATTCAGCCGCAGGAAGAACCTGGAGCACGAACAAACGACGGGAGCACAGGCATCAAAGAAACAAAATGACTGTGAGCTCAAATGATCAACTGTGATTTTGAAAATCACAAATGACTTTTGGAGTCCACCAATAAAAAAACAGGCACTAACATCAAAGGTATCAATGTTCCAGAGTAGTTTGTCAGAGAGAGTTAATGCTGCTATAACGAATGGTTATCTGTGCCTTAAGGAACTAAACTGACTGCTGTTGAAATTCTGGATAAATATGTTGATGCAAATGAAGTGTAGAATCATTAAATCAATGAAAAAAATGCAGCAGTTCTTGGTTGTGCGTCCACCATTAGACCTGTTCATCCCACCTGGCAACCATTTTTGCTCCATCGATGCTCTGAGTCTCCCTGACAACCCGGACTGCAGCCTCCGGATTGTTGAGGTGGTCCAGCAGGACGCGGATCATGTTATCCCAGTCTTTCGCGCTCTCATAGGCCTGAGCTGCCTCCTTATATCTGATGTACACAGAAAGTTTTGCATCAGTATGCTTGAACCTTTTCAGCTTCATCAGAGGAATAAAATAGAGAAGCTGAGAACCCACTTGCCGTCCGCCTCCTTGGCCTTTGCGTACTGGAGATGAATCTTTAGAGAGGAAACGTTTGGGAGCAGCTCTCCCACCTTCACCCTGGAGAAACAGATGGAAAGAGTTGGAGGACATGGAAGTGAAAACAAATCAATACTGAGGAGCTGAAGGTGTAACTCACCAGTTCTTACAGCGAATGTAAACCAATGCAGCTTTATCGTAATATAAGCCCTTTTCATACAACTGAGCAGCTTCAGAGAATTGCTGTAATGAGAAAGAAAAACAAAGATGAGAGAAATCAAGACATCAAAAACATTAAACGTTTAATTAAGCTTAGCTGCTGATTTTTCAGCAGAGATTAAATATCTCTGTAATGATAATCAGAGGAAACAGGTTCACACAGTCTGGACTAGTGAATCCGACCTCTAAGCAAAATCAATGCTGCATTTTTTAGAAATAATCTCATCTTAATTAAAGATAAGATTCTATCCTGACGAGGATCGCCTTAAAACCTTGAGAACAAAATGTGCCTCACATAATAACAATCAATCACATTATCTGATTCGATCAGAGATAAAAAGGATGTTACAGGTTCTAACATTATTATAGTTTGTCAATGCACATTCATTACACAAACTTCTGATCATTCCAGAAGTTTAAAAACTTATTTTAGACTAATATCTGCAAAAATATTAATTTCAGATGATAATTGTTTTCTTGTAACTGCAGCAGGTTACTTTCCTCCCTCTTTTCGTACAAAATGACTGTCTTCTTTCAGTGAAGACCCAAACAGCTCTAGTCTTAACTGAAATTTAAGTTGTTAGCTTTGGTTGTATTTTACAAAAAAAAAAGGACCATCTTCCCTAAATGTATTCACAATATCTCTTTAAATGAAGTAAAACTGAGCATGAGCTCAGGGAGCTGCTGCTTGTATAGCTTCTGCTAACTCCAGAGAGGAAATTAGCAACAAGTGGAGTCTTCCCTCTAGCGTTTCAGATAAATACCTTCATGCTCTCCAGTATGGCGCCACATTCCTTCTTGAGGATTCTGCTTGGGTGCTGAATGGCCTGAGCTGCTCCTCTCCGGATGTCGCCCATTCTGATGGACATCCTGGCTATTCCTGCCTGACACGCCTCGTCATGCTCCTGGAACTGCACAGAAAGAGGAGGAGGAAAATGTTATTATGTACCCATGCATTATAAAAACATTTACACACATCAAGATTTACACACATCAAGGCTTTGTAGATTTGAACCCTGACATCAAATGTTGGGAAGGAGATTTGCTTTATGATTCGTTCTGCTTCAAAAAGATAAAATTCATTGAATTTCTTTTTCTGCGTCTGAACTTTACTTTAATGAACTTTAATGAATGCAGTGTTTTTCTGTGCCACTGCTTAGTGATTTGCTGCTGTGGTGAAGGCTTTTTGTAAAAAACAAAATTCTGAAAACTAAGAAAGAATTAGGAAGAAAACTTGAATTGGAACAAAGCAAATAATTTCTCTTATTATAGTAGTTATTATATTATATCTTATTATTCTATAATAAGTAGAAATAGTAGTTAATTTCTACTAGTAGGGCTAGTAGAAATTAACAAGATAATTTCCTCTTTTAAGTGAAATAATTTGCCACTGAAACTATTAAGTTTTTGTCAAGAATTAAAACTTGCTCTTATGTCACTGAAAAGTTACCTGTAAGTTAGTTATGTTTTAGATATTTTCACCAGAAACTAGACTAAAAGTACTTGGTAAGATTGTGTGTTTTTACAGTGTACGTTTTCAAAAAGTTCATCATCTGTAGGTTTTAAGTTTTATATAAAGTTTCTGAAAACGATAACTTGCTGTTGCACAACTTTCTAATTCTCTGTGCTCCTTTTAGCTTCAATGTACCAAAACACTGTTAAAAACAAACTAAAGAAAAGCTCAATTAATGTGAGCTTTTCTTTATTCAAATCTTAGCCTTGAGGTTGAGACTGTGACTGAACTTACTTTATTCTGGTGCGTCAAACCTTTCTCATAGTGTGCTAAAGCGTTCACATAATCACCACTGGAAAGAGAGGGATTTAAAATCAGTTCGGATTCAGTCTTTCAAATGGTGTGTGAGATGTGTGTGTCTGCACCTACATGAACTCCAGGTGGACGGCGTACTCTTTGGAAATGAAGGGAATCTGTTCTTCTGCGAGCCTCTTCGCCAACATCAGAGCGCTGTCCCAGTGCAGCAGATCTCTTCTCATCTTAAACACAAACAACACATCACCATGTGATCTTTACTGTTTATGACACATCTATTACACAGGGGTTTCACCACATACCAAAACCGAAACCTATTGATCATAAAACTGAATGTGAGCAAACCTCCAGAGCAGCTGCTGGGCAGCTGGAGGACAAATAAAGGTCCTGGGCCAGGTTGTATTCATCCAAGAACATGGCCAAATGTCCTGCTAGTAGGTTTTTATCCTCTATACCCTGAAAAGATTTCAATTCACAATAAGGGAGACGTGTTGCGTTGTTGGCGGACATGTCTGACAGGAGGAGTGCGTCACACCTTGATACTCTGTAAGGACAGGACCATGCCCACGTTGCCGCTCATCCGGTAGATCTGGATGGCCAGTTCCACCTCCATGTGGGTCAGACAGGCTCTGCCTATTTCAGCCCAGTCAGCTTGACTGCCTCCAGCCTTGCACAGAGTCCAAGCCTCCTTGAACCTGGAAACACACATCAAACCATTTTGTTGGGCATTTACTAGTTTAAGACACATAAGGTTAAAGTGCACAGGTGGGAGACACGTGCTTTCATAGGGACTCTGGGAAATCGGTGTTACATGCATCACTCACAGTAGTACGAACTGTCCCTTTTATTATAAAAGTGCGATTCAACTCTATTTAAATTCTGCCATAAAATCAGAGAAGAAAACAGAAAACCAGGACCTAAGTAGAAAAAAACTGCCTTAAAGCAAAAGGAAAATTACAGGACATTCACCAATGACATCACTATTCCAGGCCTGAATGAAGAAAACAGTCAGAGAAATAAAAATGCTTACAGGAAATATTATTTTAGTTAAGCAGGGCTTAATAATTGTCTGTCCATCTGTCTGTTATTCAACTGGATCATTTAACATGAACATTTTCCCACAGTTATACTTAAAAGTGAATAAAAGTGAAGAATTTTCTACTTTTTTCAGCGTGATATTATACAGCTACAACCAAAAAGATGAAATTATTTTAGTTTTCATATAAACATCTTTCCTTTTCAAAATCTTCACCAGAATTTGCAGGTTTCTGTCGATTCCTGAGTCAAACCCTCTCCAAAGATCTCGGGATGTGCAAGTGTCTGTGTTGACATTACTTCCTTCCTCGTAATTTCTTTAATCTGTTTTTGCTTCCATCTTCTAACTTTCTGCTGCGCCGGTCAGTTCACCTCCATTGGGCTCGATTGATGACTCAAAACCAACTATTTTACATTCGTTACTTAAAAAGCAACTACAGACAAGTTTACCTGGGCAAACCTCGGGCTGTTAGATGATCTCTTTTCACAAAGGAAGTAATTCCACCCGTGCAGCATTTAATCAAATGAAACATTCTCACATCTAAACATACTTGAAACAGGAAAGTGTTTCCAGTGACGACTGACCGACTAACCTTTTGAGCTGGAGCGCCTGACTGATCTGCTTGCTGAGCTCTGCAGGGGAGTCTTTCAGCTTGTCAGGCGAGGCTTTGAGAAACGAGTGCGTGTCCAGAACTACTTCACTTGTCTTCCCGCTGGTCGTCTGACAGGTCAGCTCGCCGTTGTAGAAGAGCAAAGGCCTCTGGGAGTAGAGCAGAGCAGTGCTCCCCACCAGCATCACCTGCGGACCTGAACACGCCGACAGCAGCGGTAAACGAGCGTCTCGCCATAACTGACCGTATGTCTGATCATAAGACGTGGCATCGCCCTACCATTTATTGTCCTTTTATGCAAAACGTAGGTGTAGGCCTTGTCATCGTCAAAGGCCACAAATACACCTTTGTCTGCGTGCCAGTTGTCCCACAGTACTCCTGTTATGGTGGGAGAAAAGTTGGGAAGCTCGAAACAGGACAATGTTGCCTGTGAACCAATAAACACACAAAAACCGTCTTTAAAAGTCCTCCAAATATCGGTGCTCCTGAACATCTCCATTTCAAAATGTCACACTTGTTAGACTTTCATTTATTTACATACATGAATACATATGGCAGACAGAAAATCAGCTAGCAAGTGTTGGAGATGATCCTGTCCTCAGCTTGGTTCAAGAAGAGTCAGCGTGTGGAATTCATCAATCCCGTTTATTAAAACCAAATTGCAGAGTTGGTCCGTCGCCATGTTTCCTTATGGGAAAACACAGCAGAATGGCATCTAACAACAGATTCCTTTTCTCTGCCTCTATCTCAGCTACGCCCTAAAAAGGGTGTTCCCTAATGTGTTATGTCCTTTATCCTTAAGTATTTATACGTACGTGTGTGCATGTATGCGTGTGTATATACCAGCATGCAAGCCGCTAAAAGAAATAGAGAAAAAATTATTTATTCCTAATGCTAGCCAGCTTGAAGAAAAATAAAAAATTTTCTACACTATATTTTTATTTTTCAGACTTTGAACTAATTTTGGATCAATTGTTTTTTGGGTTTTTTTGCGTGTGTGTGTCAAATAATGCAAAACGATAAACAATGCCCATTAAAACAGAAGCAGAAAATAAAAAGTTATTGTTCCAACAACTGTTCAAACATTTGATGTCTATATGTTCAAAATGAGGAAATAAATACTAAACAAGTGGCAGATAGTTAAAATTATGCAAGTGTACATTCAGTTTAAGACATGAACATATACTGACGTTTGCAGGAGAGTACAAAAAGCCTCCATTCTTGTCATCGATGAACACCAACCAGGTGCCGTTTGGGTCAGGGAACACCTTCCTCACGGCGACTGAATGGCTGTAGTTGTTCACGGTTTCCCAGTCCTCCAACAGCACACACACCACATTACCCAGCTGAGGGAAAACAGCTCAGCATGACTAACTGGAGGAGAGGCTCATGTTTTTCCTTTTATAGATTGAATGAGAACCACATTAAAAAAGCCTTAGTTGATAAGAATCATGTGATCCTTACATCAGTGCCATAATAAAGAAATTCGGCAGTGAGAGCGTGGCAAAGGATCCGGCCTTTACTGTCATCATCTGGGAAAAGTTTCGTCTGCTTCTTGTCCTCTGCGTCTTTGCCTTCGATCTGAAACAGATAAGCGAATGTTTATGTTGGAGCTTGTTTTATAGGAGAGGCTCAGCCCAAACAGCAGATGTCTCACCATGTGCAGCTGTACTTTTCCTTCAAACAGAGCTGCTGCGTAGTCAGCGTTGAGGCACATGCTGACTATGGTCCCCAAATACTCAACGTCCTTTATCTTTGACAAACCTACGTAACGCACAAAAGATTTGAAGGGAAGTTAAAAGAAAAAAGAAAGATGACACAGAGCCACTCTTATAATGTGATTTTACCGTAGAACCAGGCTTTGTTGTTCATCCCCACAGCCACATGGTACGGTCCCACGGCAACGAATGTGGGCTCTACCTCCACCTGGATGGACATAGGACTCTCCTGCAACCAGAGTTGGTTGCAGGAGTTACAATTACTCAGTTGCATTTACTAGAGCAACTTTTTTTGAAAAATAAAAAAAACCTTTTGGAGTATTTTTACTACACTGTATGTTTGAGTACTGTAATGTTATTTCTATAAGAGTGCTACACTTATTTGAGTACAATTTTTAGGTGCTCTAACAACTTCTGCTTGTAACCAAGTTTTAGATCAATGCTGGTTGATTATTCCTATTTTAGACTGATGTCTTTTCAGTGATTACTGCATGTGTGTGTGTGTGTGCATGAGTGTGTTCTCACCCTCTCCACCTGGTTGGAGACAGTGACCTCCAGCAGGGAGGTGAGGAAGGCCAGCCGGGTGCCAAAACTGTCTCCCAGCATCGGTAGCTTGGTCAAAAAGACGTGAACCGTTCCTCTCTGAGTGGACAAAGCCAGCAGCTGGCCGTCATCTGTCCAGTTCAGCTGGTCCAGACCTGCAGGAGGACAGACAGAGGTTTGGGTGACACGCTCAGCACAGTCCTACAAAATCTCACTGGATGAACAGAAGGACTGGGCAACCTTTGGTCTCATCTTCCAACTGAATGACACTGCTGATGTCTTTGAGATCAGACAGCTCATGGATCTTTATGCTGCAAAAGAGGCACAAAATGTTCTGTTTTTCCTTTAACAAAGTAAAGAAAACTTCAATTAAATAAATGCATACCAGTTGTCTCCACAGGAAGCGGCTTTGTTTAGTGAAGTTGAGATAGCCACGCTGTATAGACTATCCTTATGGTTGCGAGCCTGGTAGAGCTCAGACTTTATCTCTCTGATGTGGGTGGAAATAACCAGAAAGTATCCATGGGAAAAGCCAATCAGTATGTACCCATCACCAAACCTGCACAATTGGGAACCAAGCTGTGAATTTTAGCACAAACACCTTCACCTCGATGTTAAGGAGAATAGTGAACGGTACCAGCGATGGGACACCAAGTTGCCGTACTGCCGCTCAAAGGCCAGCTCGATTGGGTTGTTGGGGTCATTTATGTTGAACAGCGTCAGTATCTTCTTGTCCACACACATACTCACCTGGGAGCAGAGCGTTTGAAAGATTAAACATCATTCAGGACATCATGTGGATTTAGAAAATCAAGCCCTGATATACCAGATAACTTAAACGTGGGTTTGAATAAAGAATAGCACAGAGAGAACACCTAACACGGCAACATTAAGATGTATACTTTATGAATAAAAGTGAAAATTGCCAAAAAAATGACAAAAATAAAATAAAAAATGAGGAAATAAATGAAATAAATAAATAAATGTAATAAAATGAAACTTGGAAGGGTGAATTGAACATTAGAGCGAGTAAAATGGAAATAAATGAGGTTTATAAATATAAAATATTATTTTAGTTGCACGATCTTACATTGAATAAGTAACTGCAGTTAAGTCATGAATTTGCAAAAAATTTTTCAGTGGAAAAATATCTAGTGCTAAGAAATAAATGTTTTTCACAAAATTACCAGCGGCACAATTTTTAGAATACCTAAGAAGCCCATCAAATTAACTTTTTGCTTTAGTTTTTAAGAGTGGGATGATGGTGTAACACAGATTGTCATTTTTCCTTTGACCTGATTGTGAATTTATTTGTAAATGAATTTCATATTAATCAAATTGACATCCTGAAAAACCCAACTGAGGTCAGTCCTTCTTAGAGATCAAAAGTGACAGCCACAAACTGGGTTCAGCTGCAGAAAACAAAAATATACCACAAGATAAAGAAGTGATGAATTTGTTCTTTATACTTGAACTGATGAGAGTTAAGGACAATTAGTGTGAAATACTGTATAAAAATATCAAAGATGCATATAATAACTTACAGTATTGTCCCCCTGAGGGGACCTTTCATCAGTTTTCATCACTGAGAAAAATATTTCAGCCGGCTCACCTCGAAGCGGCATCTGACAAAAGATCAGAAAAATCAGCAGGATGTTTTTATTCCAACTTTCAAATGCTTCGTACTGCTTCCATAATCTTTAAAAATGACAAACTGTGATCATAAAACCCTCATGCTGTCGGGACGGAGCATGAAACACACAGGTCGTCAGCGTGGCTACCTGTCTGACTGTGTCTCCTTCATGATTGCTGATAGTGAGATTGTTGTCTTCGCCTCCCAGAGCCAGGAGATTCTGGGAGCTCCAGCACCCGCATGTGATTTTCTTGGTGTGTTTACCTTCAGCAACAAGCAGGAAAAACAGAGACACAATCAATAGAACAGACAAAAAGGTGAACAAAATCTTGAAAATTTGGTTGTGGTGTGTGACCGTTACCCAGTATGGGTATCTTGCGTGACGTCTGTTGATTATAGATGAGCAGGTTTCCTTTTGCCGTCCCTACAGCGAGCAGGGGGGAAGTTTTTGACCACAGGACGAAACTCATCTGATCTTTGCTGAAACCAACAAGAAAACCAACTCAGAGCATTAGACTATTTGTAACAGATCATGGTCACATGCCCAGAGTTAACTCTATATTTACCTCATGCCACTGTCTATATGAAATGCTTTATTGACACTGGCATCCCAGAGGAAGATGGAGCTGCACTTTGCACAAATCACTGCCAGAATGTCTCCGTCCTTGTCCCAGTCCATCCCCACACAGCGCCTACCAGGTAACATCAGAAACAGAGGAAGTTAACATTCTGCTTTAGGAGATCAAACTGGGATCCTACAGACGTTTTCTAACTCACCCCGGAAGGTGGAGTTCAGACCACTTCTGTCCATGTCGATCAAATATTTTCACTGTGCTATCCTGTCTGTGTGATGGGAGAAAAATGTCAGACTTTCACCTGCTCTGATGTTAAAAGTTTTCTTAAAGACACCGTTACTCACCCAGCAACAGCAATGTAATTTCCAAGACTTTTCTGCCACTTGTACAGAACGGAAGATCCTGCCCAGGCTTTGTCAGCAAGCACAAAAAAACTCTGTGGACACAAAGAGGACTTTTTAAAATTATTTCTCATATCTCAGAATAACTATCTTCTTCAGATGTACGATTATCTTTAATCTGGGAAGGGAAAAAAACACTTTTTTTGAAATAACTTTTTTTGGGAGTGATTTGTTATGTTTAAATGTAAATTATACTTAGATGTAACAGAAAGACATGAACTAGGCCATCCATGCTCTAAAACCTCCAGATAACAGTGAATTAGATCAGTTCCACAAGCCTGTAGACATTTTGCTCTACAGCAGTATGAACAACATATTGCATGTTAATGCAGAAACCTGGTGGCTGCTGTAGAAGGCAAATACATAAACACAATGTCAGTTTGGCCTGTAATAAGTGAGATAATCATTTGAAAAATTCTTTCTGTACTTTTTCAAATAATTGTCATCACATACATGCATTTTTGTGACATTTTAAATATGTACACCCGACCAAAAAAGAACAAAACTGATCAAATGTATAATCTGGGAAAGGGGGAAAATCATGTTTTCCCCCTTGACTGAAGTGATGAATTGAAATTTGCAAATCAGTTCCTTATTTCAGATATGATAATGAAGGGAACGTATTATTTACTATGACTGAAGGATGAGATGTCTTTAATTTTTCTATTATTGCCTCTATTATTAAAAATGCAATAAAAAAACAACAATATGTAATATTTCGTGTTGGTTTTCTTTAACTGACGGTTATATAAACAGTGTTTAAGACTTAGAGCATTGTTATCTCTTCATGTATAAAACCTTATTATCTACCAGAGTAAGGCAGCTGCTCCACGTCATTTTACTCTCCCAGGACAGGACGTTTTGCTTTAACACTGCCTGATTTGCCTCTGACATTACAACAGAAGTAGAAAAGTGCGACAAAATATAGAAGCGAAAGGCAACATCTACCTGAGCTAATGCGCTAGCTTGAAACCTCATGAGTAGCTAGCTCGTTGACGACCGTTTAAGTGAAAAGAAAAGGAAACTCCTCCTAAAACCACGGCAAAAGCTTTCGCTGCTCTTCTTTCGTGACTACTAACCTTCATATTGATGAAATATATTCGCACGAATCTTCTTGAAACATCATCCCCAGAAAAAGCGCTGTCTGTTTCCCATAATGCCTCGCTCTGAAGCGTCTACCACAGCGGTGTCATAGCAACAGAGCGTAGCCAATCAAGTGCCTCCATACAGAGACACAGGCAAAGCTTCAAAACCGTTTTACTTTAATAATAATAATAATAATAATAATAATAATAATAATAATAATAATAATAATAATAATAATAATAAATAATAATATGTCTTCCTGAAGGCTATTGTTTTTTGTCATTGGTATACACAAATGTTAAAACGTTTACATCCCATTAAGAGACAATAAGTACATATTTTTATCGAAGGTTTGTTGAACACAGTGGGATCTTCATAGTTCATCTGGCATTAGAGCCAAGAACCTAAAATGGTTCAAAATGGCATGCTGAAGAATGCCGGTTCTGTTCTGTGGATCAATTGGAGACGATGGTGCATCGAAGTATTCCTCATGAAAATCAAGAAAAGTATGGACCGCACTAAACTTTGCCTTCATGTTAACTACTTTCCAACTGTCACCAATCTACAGGACAGATCTCTACAAGAGATCCATCTTTCTCACAGCTGTCAACGTGGGCTCAACAGAACGCCGCTCTAAAACTTGTGACGGATCTTTAAAACGACAAAACTACCTGTCACTGTTCCCACTGACCCACAAGGTGGCAGCGTTGCACAGCTGCTGATAAGCTGGTCCCAGACGTCCTGATGTTTGTTCTGCCCCATGTTTTCTTTCTGTCATCCAGTAAGTGTTCATTCATGCTCTTTGAAAGCAAGTGAGCAACAGCACTTGACAAGCTGACAGGACGATCAGTTTGTTTATGTGAAGCAAAATGAGGTCATCAGATACCCTATATTTGTAGTTTCATCCCTGACCTCAACCAGGGAAAATGCTACAAAGATGTTTTCTGCTCTATCTCACAGCTTGATGGATGGTTGGTATTTCATTTTTCCCCCTGTACAACCTGGGGAGCTGGACTGATGAAAAACCAGCTGGATGAAAAACGGATGTGTGACACAAATATTCCTCTGTGTGTGCTGGCAAGCCAGAGCAGAATACACCCTGCAGACTCAGATCCCATTAAGATGCACAGAGGGACAATTTTCAGGCAAAAAGATAAAAATAGACCAAAGAAATGATAATAATGAAAAAAGCTCCTTTTCGTGGACATGCCAGGAAGACAATCAGTTCAAAATGAGAGCAGCTTCTGGATTGTAACATATTAAGATTCTTGAAACAAGATGTTAACCACCAAAAAGTATGATGACCTTTAACTGTTGGAGAAATCAATTAGTTTTTGTCTGCTTTTAAATCCTTATTGACTTTCCAATCCTACCAAACCTACTACATCCAAAATATTGAGGTATTTCAAATGTTTTTATTGACTTTTTCATCAAACATTTGACAACGTGATGACTCTTACAGGCTACCTTTATGTTTAATTAAAAATGTATTTTATCTGGATTAGGAATGCCCAGGTAGGTATGTTATATACTTAATAAGGTTGAACAAGAAAAACTCTTCAAATTTTATTCACAAATGCACAAATGTTTGGAGCTTTTGTTTTTGACTTTGTGGAAACTTGCAGGTTCCCGACAGTGTGCTCTGGGACACCACACAGAAACTGACTTTTTAAATGAGTCCAGCAGCACGTCAAAACAGATGAGTAAACCTGTGGTAAAACATGTAGCTGAATATCTGAAGTGTCTGAGGAGATGTACATCCAGAGGCTGAACGTACAGACTGAGAGTCCAGAACTTTTTTGTCTCCCTCTTGTTCCTGTCAGGTGCAATAAAATCAGGTGTTTTTAAGGCCGTGAGACAAGGTCAGTGGCATCAATTCTCCGCGCCAGCGGCAGCCTTTTGTCAGACCCACTGATGATTTAAAGCTTCTCCTGCAATAAATAACGGAGCCACTCAGCTGGCTGCCGGTCGCTGCACTGGAGGTTAAAGCACCTATAAATTCTGAGCATTCCTCTTCCTCACGCAGTTAGGAAACACTTCGACCTGCAGCTGATTTGTCTGAACCTTTTAAGTTAGACGAGATACTTTTAAGGGTAACAAGGATCTATTAACCAGCAGGCAGAGAAAATTAATGCAGAGCTGCACTCCAACAGCCAGAAAAATCAGCAAACTGCAAAGGCCATCAGTGGAGCAGAACCGTCTGCAATCGAGCTAGAGCTGCGAGTATCGTATAAACAAACAGATTTTACAGCTCGGAGACATTTATAGTGATTGTGACAAATACAAACTGCCTGCAGAAACATCTGTGCCATAAACAAGAGTGGTGCTGTGAGGAGTAAACTGACAAACAAGTTTTCAATCACAAGTTGACTTTATTGTAGAAAAACATTGAAGAGCAGCTCGTTTACTTTACATCAACTACAAGGCGCAACACTCGAGACGAGCAGATGCAAACCAACGCTTTCATACATTCATTCTGATTTCATCTTACAATAAGAAATAACACATGATATATTTAGTTTGATATACAGATCCTTGCAAATGTATTCACATGCCTTAAATATTTTGACATTGTCACATAATAGATTTTCTTGGACACAAAAATTGCTTAGAACCATCCATCTGTTTCCCCCTTTTACTTCCCAGCTGTACATTAATTTGTCCTTTGTATTAAAATCTCAATTAAATACATGTAATTTGTGGCTGTAATGTGACAAAATGGCATTCAGGGTTTATGAATACTTTTGCAAAGTGCTGTAAATACAACATAATGCAGTGACACCATTTTATATTTATTTATGTACACAGTATACATTTGTATTTACAGCTTGATTTGGAATGTATGCGTTTTCATGGCTAGCCTCGTTCTGAATTCACACAGCGGAGATGACAAACTTCTTCTGCTGAGAGGTAAAAAGAGCTACTCTGAATAGAGAGCAGGCAGGTTTTGCAGGGGGAGACACATGGAATAATGCAGCAGTGTTTTATCAGCCTTGTATCAACATCATGTATCTGCCCATATCAACCTTGTCAGATGTCATGCTGGCAAATTTGGGCGCTCTGCTTACAGCTGCAGGCGTGTGTTTGTTCATATTGAGATGTATGAGTGTGAAGTGCATCCTCTGTGGTGCATTAGCTCCAGATCTGAGTTCAGGCAGGATGTCTACTCTAACTCTCACTGTCAATTCCCCACCTTTATACCAGACATGAAACAAAACGAAACATCTAGTTACATGCATGCCATGAAGTAGTCATGGCGCACTTTTGTGCTATACGGGTTTCATGTTACAAGTGATGCTGGAGCAGAACTGCAGCTAATAATTCTTTGAACGCAGCATGAAATAGAAAAGAAAAAAAAAAAAAAGAAGTCAACGTTATTACATTTTTGGCCTCATTAAGAGGTCTGCTGTTTCCTCCTCCTGCCTGGGTATCCGGGACTGGTGCGAAGCAAAATGGAGCAAGCATCTGTGTGTGTCTGTGCAGCAACGGACTGCAGGGAATTGAGGATGTGGAACGAGAGAGGAGGAAACGGAAAAAGATTCTCATTTAAGATAAAAAAAATAACAAAAAGAAAAATCACTCGCTATACACATACAACAGCAGGCACACACAGACTGCTGATGACAAAAAAACTAAACAAACAAAAAAAACATCTTAGCTTGTAAAATGAAGAGCTCCATGGACCTTGTTTAAGACCTGAAGCTGTAAATAGCTGGTCCTAGTGCTGTGGGGGAAGTTAAAAACCAATTTTCCCAGCAGGGATAAAGGCTGCTCAATCAGCATAAAAACTAAAACATGATAGTTAAAATAAATGAAAAAGTAAGGACAGGGAAGTTTTTTCAGGCAACTTGCTAAAAGAAAATCCACCAAAAGCATGAAAATCAGAGCTGATGCAACGAGCCAAACATTAAGAAACATCCGATTTAACTCAGTGGATTCCAAATGAAACTAATGAAGTGGCTCACAGTCTCTAACAGAATAGCTGTTTATGGGGTTGTGCTGATTACGTCAAACTCTCGCTTTCATCTGTCAGCGGGGCAAACCGGAGCAGCAGCATATTTGCCAACCGCAGCATAAAAAGAACAGGTTGCTTATTAAAAATAGCACCAGTGCATACGATCAGATTTTGTAGGGAAAGCTGAGAGGCAGTTCTGACGGTCTCGCTGTCTTTGTAAGCAGAAACAAAAGCAGAGAGCAGCTGTGCAGATTTATATCAAACACGTGAAGAGGGGTGGGGGTGCATTAACCCTCCAGACACTTGCTCTGTATAATTCAGATAGTTATTTGTCTGAAACCTGACCTGCCCTAATCTATCTCTGAAAATGGACTGATTGGTGAGTTTAAGATGAAACTGAGTAAAACCTGAAGAGAGATCAGAGAGATCAGAAACTTGTGGCGTCTTCTCACTGAAGGGAGCTGCTGCTGCACTCAGAGTCTCTGCAGCGTCAGCAGATCCAGTGAGTTCAGCCTCTCAGCCACATTGTGTGCAGATAGTCTGTCATCTTGTGTTTCTGTTGTCACAGTCGGACGGCCACCACACAGGCGCCTGCCCTGCCCAGGCACAGAGAGGCAACCTGCAAGACGACATGAACCACGACAGCCGTTAGCAACAGCAGGAGAAGGGCAAGGAGCCAAACCGTTTTAAAATACTGTTTAGGAGTATTAATAAAAGTTCCTCAAAGCATTGGTTTTGTCATCATGATAGTCAATTGACTGCTAATCATGTGCATTAACCGGCTTTTACACAGTGATGACTAAAGCTCAGAAACCAACATAATCTCTCTTTTTAGTCTTCTTTATTGACAACTAAATAGGACCAATAAATGCAGTGAATAAAATATTCTTCTTCATGTCTGTTCAGGATTCTTGAGATGCATTTTGGTCTCAACTTCCTTGAGACCAAAACGCATTTGGGTGATTAATTAAGTGATTCATTCATCAAGTGCTGCAGGCACACACACACTACAGTTCATCCATCCGGATGATGCTGGTTGTCTTGAGGCATGCTGCGTTCTGAAGCCATTTCGTAGACTCAAATGTTTTCATTTTGAAAAAAATGTAAGTTTATTTTTATACAAATAAATAAATATATATATTTATTTTGGACTAAATGGCAGAACAAATCACCTGTTTTTCTTGCTGAATTTTTCATAATATTGATGTTAAGGGACATGAGTATCAACATAAATATTACATTTAGAATTTACTAAATAGTGCTTAGTTACGTTTTCATTTTAAAAATGTACTTATCTTTCTGAGAAATTTATTTAAATCAGATCTTAGAAAGGATTAATATTCGACCATAGATGTTGAAATAATGAGTCAAGGGCAGCAGTTTCTATTTTCATACCACATATTTGCATAGAGTGAAGTATTATGACAGGATTGCCATCATTCTCTAGAAAACCTTAAACAAAGTTGAATACCTTCACCTGTGTTTGTCCCATTTCTTATTGTAGCCATCATTCCTTCGCCGTGTTTGCTCCTCCATTTAAACATAAATCTATTGTCTGTTACCCAGAGCGACTTCGATTGGCAGATTTGTGCTGAAAAAAGAGAAGTGATGCTAATGGATCCAGACAGACAACACACCCACTGGTTTGCTCCTCTCTGTTTCTGACAACACATACGGGACACGTTCACTGTTCTCAACATCTTCCCTCAAATCTCACATTATTCCCCTTACTGTCTGCGTGCTTAAACAGTTCTCTGCGTTTTGTTTCCGCCCACCCACACCTCTCATGTTCTCAGTGTGGCGCATGTCTTGAAAATGTCAGGTTTCCAGAAACTTTCTGCAGGGAATCCTGGGAGGATTTGTGGGAGATTGGGTACAAATTGAAGTGTAATATACAGCTGCTGGATGAGATCATTCCACTTTGTAAGAGCTCCCCTCCCTGCCTCCTACCGCTTCAGTGCAAACGACAATATTAGCTAGGAGAAAACACACATTTATGTAATAATGAAAACATGTCAAGATGCATCATAGAGGAGTTTGCAGACAACTTCACTATATAGGGTTAGGAATTTAAAGAGCCTTGTAAAAGTATTCGTACCTCTTGAATGTTTTTCTTATGTTACACCCTGAAACGTTAATGTTATTTTATTGGAATTTATAGACTATACAAAATACTGGATGTTTACAACATCTTGTTAAAATTTGCTACAAGAGACAGTTTTTTTTTTTGCTCATTATTCTTTGAAAATGCATTTTTATACTGCTTTGTATCCACTGTTAATGTTCTGCCATCAATAGCATTTTACGAAGATTTTAAGGTTCAAGTTTGATCTAATCTGATCAGAGCATTTTTGTCCAAATTAACACAAGGAAGGAATGTAGGAAGGACACAAAGCAGAGATGTAGGACATATAGAAGTAAGGATAACAGAAAGAGTTGAATAACTCCAGAATTTTCTTGCTGGATTTCTTTTTCTGGCTGAAAAATAACAGCATAAATCTGTACAGTACCTGGGTCCACTCATTCGTCTGAGGGTCATAGGCTTCGACGGTATTGAGGTACACCTGGCCGTCATAACCCCCCACAGCATAAAGGCGGTCGCCAAGGAGACAAACACCAACAGCATCCCTGCTGATGCTCATAGGGGCCACCGTGGTCCAAACATCAGTTTGAGGGTCGTATCTGTAAGCAAGCAAGATTTTGAGTCTACTACTGTGCCACAGATCCACAGATCCTGGTGAATCCCATCAGCTTGGAAGACTACAGACAAATTTAACACATTAAAACCTACACGACTTTCATTTTATTCTTTTAAGAGCAGATAAGATAGAGGCAGTATTCTATAAAGAAGAAACTGCTTAGTCAGTCAGATATTCTGGGCGACATCAATTGGCCTCCAATAAGGAAGGAGAAATTCTTGGTGTAATCTTTGACATGCCATTCACATCCCATATTAAACAGGATTTTATTAATATAAACACTCTGTATTCTCAAAAGTACCGTCCAGAGGTTTTAAATCACTAGTAGAATATCTGGAAACTTAACCAATAAAGCTTTCAGCTGCAGAGTCTAATTTTATCAACGATTTATTGCTCAGACATTTGTGGTTTAGAGTTTGTTCCATTCTCAACAAAAACGTCTCCATTCCAAGAAATTATAGACTAAAGACTGCAATAAATACTGAAATATTTATTCATTCACTGTCAGCTATTTAATCATTTTTGATTAAATAACCCTAGAGGAATGTGTTAGCTCAAAAAGTGACAGAAAATATAAGAATGTATGTTATTGAATGTATGCAGAATATTCTTTTTAGATTATGACAACTTAGCTTAAAAAGCTTTTAAAAAAATCTACAACTGTTCTGCTGTTACTTTATTTTTTCTTATAATTTCTATTTTATTTTTTTGTTTACAAACACTGTAGGTATATTTGTTCATGCTGGTTCAGACCCTGTGTTGTCAACATGATTTCTGCTGTCATGTTTAGCACTATGCCACTGGGAACGTTATTTACATGCAGGAGCAGCAGACTGAGTCTTTAAATGCTAATTAAGGCCTGGAAAACAAGCATGAAAAAGCCCTAACAAGGTGAACCGGGAAAATAATCGAATCTAGAGCAGGAGCAAAGTAAGTGTGAAGGAGAAGTTAAAATTCTTCTTCACTTAATGGTGATTAAAAATGAGAGACTAAAAACAAAATGTCGAAACTGAAAGCAGGAATTTTGGGAAATACTGTCTCAGTATAAAACAAACCATGTATTATGGATAGTAGGGCTGAAACTATCAGCAATCAGGTTAATCATGATAAATAGATGACTGAAATAATTATTAACTAATCTAATACTAAATTCCAAACCTTATATTCTTAGCTGGAGATTCAAAAAAGCCATTTGTTGAAAGAAAAACACAAAGCACTAATTAAACCAAAATTGTACAAACTGTATTGCATTTAAGAAAAAACTAACCCTTCTGTCTGTAATTATATTTTACCCACCTGGTTCAAATTCTTGAAAATAAAAATATTAATAGGTTAATCTAAAAAAGTAATGAACAGATCAGCGATACACTGTATTGATGCGAAGTAAAGCAGAAAGGGCTGAGCTTTCCACATTACTGCTTATTTTATTATTTCAAAAAAAAAATTACAATATAATATTGTATAAAAAAACAGCTTAAGTGGTTTGTGAAAATTCTGAAGAATGTGCCAATTTCTTTACCTGTTTAATCAATAAATCATCAGAATAATCAATTACTAATATAATCACTAGCCCCAATGGACACCAAACCTTATATTCCCAAAACATTCTTTGTCGTACTTTTATAGACAATAAGACAAAACACACACAAGTTAAAGGCAGCCTCACCTCTCCACACAGTCACTTAATCGAGACGCCAAGGACGAGGCTGGCGCATCGTGACCTCCAATGGCGTACAGGAAACCGTGCCATGTGGCCACTCCCACACCGCCACGCCTTTTAGCCATTGGAGCACAGCTAGTCCACCTGTAGGTAGATTACATCACATCCATTAATGGGCCATCAACCATGAAATCTTTGAGATTAAAGGCAATACGTCCTTAAACAGAGGTTACGTGATCATAGCTTGTTTGAGGATTCATGTTGGTGTACATTTGATATGTAGGTAGATAACCTTAGAGGAAAACCTGCTTCTTGTGTGAAATAAAACAGGAGAGGGCAATTCAAGTCTCCCTGACCTGTTTGTGTGAGGGTCGAAGCACTCCACTGATCGCAGGCAGGATGAGCCGTCACGACCTCCAACAGCATACAGCCTGAGGAAAACAGAGAGCAGAGTAAGCCGTTCTGGACATGCACACACAAAATAGTTCTCACTTTTCTCCTCTCCTTTTCAGCTTTTGACAGGAAGACAGATGGCAAAAGGTGTGAAGAGTTTTGGAAACGTAAAAAAAAAAAAAATTAAATTAAAGAGTTTAGCAAAAACACTAAGCCAACGCTTTAGGAGCAACACATCCCAAAGCTGACTGTCATCATAAACCGAAGCGTGTGTGAGAGCGTGCACACGCATACACACGTCCGCGACTATCAATGTTGACACTTTGGAGAAGAAGAAAGTGCGACAGAGCCGGTCAACCAAGTAATGAGCTCCATCAGGCAAAAAGCCCAGAGGAAACACAACACATGCATGGCACACTCACCAAAACACACACAGACATCTACACTGGCTGCTCCGGAGCATGGCTGGCACAAACCTGTTGTTTCTGCATTAATTAGCATCTAAAAAGAAAAGCTTCACTGAGGTAGCTAATAATAAAAACAACAGGAGTCATCAGGCTCAGACTGGGGACCAGTGTTATCATGAAAGGTCTGATTTTAGTAAATCTTGCTATTAAAACCTGCATGTTCACTCAGTAGTTTCTGAATCTGTGTCAGCAAAACTCAGAAATCGGAGCAGAAAGCAGAGGTGTTGGCAAACTTGTTCCAAACCAAAAGCAGCAGATGTTGCAACTTAATTAATTCTTAATTAGTGTTTTCCCCACGGTTGTAGCATGAACTACTGGCAAGTAACATATGGGGAGTTGCAGTTCTGGACAGAAACACTGAGAAGACGCTCAACTGTAAACAAGTTTGGCAAAACATCTGTTGATGATAATGGCAAAGAAATTGTGTCACAAACCAAACAATTAATTCACATCTGGAATATAAAACCAATATAAGATGCTAAACATTTAAATATTATTTGTGAATGTTTTAAAAATGACTGAGGTGTCACACATATGGTATGATGTTACCTGAGATCTCAAGTCTATAGTACTCCAACATAGATTGTTTTCATATGCAGCTAAGCAAAACAACATAATACATACACAGAGATTTCACTTACTTTCCATTGAGAACAGCCACTCCCACTGTGCTTCTGGGTGTCGCCATGCTAGCAACAAAACTCCACTGGCGAGCTTGAGGGTCCCACCTTGAATGTGGAGTGCAAAAAAAATTAATAAGCGTCACGATATAATTAAAAACATTGTTATAGTTAATTTTAATTACACCACAATGGGTTACTGTGTAATTGTTAACACTTTTAGGAGTGTGAATAATAGAAGACCTTTCCACTGTACTGAGGTAGCTCCAGCCGTCGTGGCCTCCCACTGCGTACATGGGTCCCTCTAGAACAGCCACACCTGCAGTAACAAGCAGGTGTGAGATAAAACATCTGGACAAACATCTCCAACAAGCTCTCTGATTTCACATATTCAGAAAAAGGGCAGTGAATCCAGATTGTGTAGGGGCAACCAAAACTAGGCCATTAGCTGCAGAGGGGTAGCAGCACGCTGACACGTTCAGCTGGGATTAATCCGGTTGAACATCTGTGCTACCAGATGTGTCTGGATCCCCACAGTCTTAGTAATCAATTATTCTGACAATTAAACCAAATAAAAAGTGGCATTCTGCAGATTTTTCATTTATACATTTCCAACTTTTTTCTATAATATTATAAGTACATTAAGAGATGCAAATAAACATGTAATTCAATTACTTCTCAAAGTAAGAAAATAAACATTTGATTACCTAAAATTCAATAACATGGCATTCCTTTGGTAAATCTGAACCAGGTGAAGCTGAAAATATGCCACTTGAGAGGTTTTAGCTGACATATTTACTCACAGGTGTTTTTAACTTATATGCAAAATGTGAATTTTTTTTTATTAATTACTGCTGTGAATATGCTGAAGGAATTTTTTCAGCAAATGGCCCTTTTGAGTAATAGATTCCAGTTAATCTGTTAATAAATTTGTTGACAATTAATTGTTTCAGCCCCAATATAAAAACTGCACAGCATTCCTGATGAAATGATTCCCCCAACTGAAGACTCGGGCGCTGTTTGTATTGTTGCAACAGTGAATTGTTCAATAATTTTTACAAAATGTAGATGTGAAGATTTGGTTGGACAGTGACCTTTGACTTCAGTGTTTCACGAAGCAAGAAAGACACTTTTTCAATCAGTGCTCAGTGAAATAAAAAGAAATAAATACAAATAAAGACTGACAGAAAGACTCCTTTATTGACTTCTATGACCTCACCTAGGCCGTGTCTGTGTGTGGACATGGGAGGCATGACGCTCCAGGTTTTGCTATGTGGATTGTAGCACTCCACAGTGTTAAGGGTCTTGAGTCCGTCTCGGCCTCCGACCACGTAGAGACGGCCGTCGAGGACAGCGACACCGAACTGCAGTCTCCGTCCGCTCATGGTG
Organism: Poeciliopsis infans; assembly: GCA_903067105.1. NCBI lineage: Eukaryota > Metazoa > Chordata > Actinopteri > Cyprinodontiformes > Poeciliidae > Poeciliopsis > Poeciliopsis infans. The sequence continues at coordinate 12,252 of CAEGAA010028330.1, read as the reverse complement.
GCGACCTGTCTCCACGTGTCTCGACGCAGACAGTACTGCTCGATACTTGTGGCACCTGAGAAAACAAACATACACAAACAAATAATAGATAGATAATAGATAGCATTTATTGTCATTGAACAGGATTCAACGAAATTTCTATTGCAACTCCAGTGCAAAAAGTCAAATATATAGAATATAAAATAAACAAACACACAATAATAATAAGAGAAATAAGTTCCTTGAAATGAATATTTCCACTGTTTTCCACTATTTATTCACATGTGACTAGTGAAATCTGTTTTTATTATTTCTTTGAAAGTTGGAGCTTTTCCAGTAGCTTAATGCTGGCCATCTTTATTCATGTCACAGCAGGTTTTGATGTGTGCTGAGATCATTGCTTTCTTGGAAAAACCAACTGTGTCCAAGTTTTACCAAGTGTTTTTAAGTGAAAGTGAAACATTTTCAAATTTCTACATTGTGCATTGCTTTATCACCACTGGCAGCATTACTACGCTTTATAGTTTTGAGGTTTGAAAGTATTAACTTCACAACTCCAAACACATTTCAGGTCAATGTGGATATAAACCTCATTATATAACTTCATAAAACTTTTCTCCAGAAGAAATTTGGCTGAATATATTTTGCAATTGTAAAATTCAATATTGCTTAATGGTGTAAAATTGCATTAGAGCTTGTATGCAAAGATATTTAGCCTAAAATTTAGATGCTATTTATGTTGATGTCAACTAAATATCAAGTTCTTCAGAGTTGTCTATGGAGACCAATTCAAGCTGTTAGCTGCAAAATCATCCACCTCAGAAGAGCACCAAGTTTTATCCAGGTTTAATTTACAACCAGCTGTGAAGGATACAATTTTTGCTTTTTGTATTTTATGGCGGTTTCAATTTGGTTCAGAGTTGCTTGTTTTGTAGGCCGTAATGCTTCCTTCATGGAAACGGAGCAGAGATTCATCATCTCAGCATTGTGCAACTGGGTATTTGTGAGTGACTGCTCTACCTTTTGAGGCATCCATACCACCCACAGCAAACATGGCCCCGACCGTGGCCTTCCGGGGCCGCGTGCGAGGACTCTGCAGCAGGGGCCGGCGCTGCGGCAGCAGGTGATACTTCATCCCCTCCATCAGGAGACGCTGACACTCCACGCTGTCACGGAGGAGAGGGTTGGACTCCAGGTCAGCCAAGAACTGAACATGTGGGAGGAACAAATGCACACATCAACACACAGTATCATATAACAGATACTGAGGAAACATGTGCAAGGGGGGGATGTAAGGTCGTGTTGATTTTCATGTTCTCACTGACTTGGGAGGTTTGGGAAGCTAAAGAAAGCTGTCCTCTCATTGATTGGAAGATTAGGAGAAACTATCAGCGGCTGCAGCTCTCTGACAAACACACAGATCATCTGACACACATGAGCACTAATCTGTTCTCAGCAACTCATCAGTTCTGTAGTCAATACCCTCATCACACACAAACAGCTCGGGGCAGCAGCTTGAACCCTACAATTCACCAGGCGGTTTCACAAAATACATCCAGAGTAAATGACTTCCTGTAGAAGCAGGATGGAGAAATTTAGGTTCTCCCTGAAGGAAACTATTGAATGATTTACATTTAGATAGGTGTGTATTTGCGTGTGTTTGTGTGTGTGTGCTAGGAGATGACAGGGAGTAAAACAGTTTCTTGAATTTATGTTTATTCGTAGTTCTTTGCAAAAAAACTCATTCTGAGAGATTTTTCTCGATTATAACCATCAGCTGCTGCAATATATATATATATATATATGTATATATATATATATATATATAATCTTACGTGAGCTACCAACACAAACTATTACAAACTTGTAATGTAAGATTTTCTTAAATCCTTCAGTGTGACATTGATTTGTTGGAGAATGCAACTTTCATAGAAATTACAGCTGCAGGTAATGTTTCTACCAGCCCAGAAAATATAGACAGAAATGTTTCATTCTGTCATGGAAAATTCATTTTTTACAAGAAAAAAACACCTATTATTACATGTAAATTTAAAACACGAGTTGATTATCATTTTCAGCCAGAGTTATGAAGAACCATAGTGGAATGTCCAAAACGCTGTTTGAGGTCCTGGAGCCACAAGTTGAAAACCCCTGATATAAACCATTCTGCCTCTCTTGACACCCCCAGGAGGTTTTCCACTGTTAAATGGTCACTGTTAATTTCTCATGAACAGTGACCAGTTTCTCTGTTCCTGCTAAAGAAAAACAGCCCCTAAGCATGAGGCTGCCACCACTATGTATCACAGTAGGAATAGTGTTTTCCATTTTCTTTAAACGGTGTTTTATATGCAAGCCACAAATTTAAATCTAATCTCTAACTTCTGAATTTTCTCCCTGATATTTCTGCTGTTTCTTCATGATGCTGTTTGTTCACTAATGTTTTCTAATAAACCTTCACTGAACAGCTGGAGAATATATATAGATTACAAAACACATAAAAGGACAAATTACTAATTAAGTGATTTCTGATGTTAACTGTTAGTCTGGATTTAATTTAGGAGTATCAGAGTTTAGCAAGGTATAAATACACACCACACTACCCACCATGAGTCATTCTCCTCACAATTCAAAGTTTGTATTCATAATGTGACAAAATGTGGAAAAGTCCACTGGGTATGAATAATTTTTCCAAGAGGCACTGTATGTGATCAAGATTTTTCCTGCAGCGTGTGCTTTTCCCCTTCATATCTATGCACACAGAAGAACAGGCTCGCCCCACGTAAATAAACTTGGTCACTGAATAGGAAATTTAATTTCACAGCTAGAAGTGTAGAAGCGCAAAACAAGCATGGTAAATGGATAAGCAGCTTACACGGCAGGGTCAAACCGTGCTTCAGCTGCACACAATCACAGAGCGACAAATTACAGTCAGCCCTATTTACTCATCCATCTTTGTGTGACTCTGCGTGTGCGTGTGTGGGTGTGTGTGCGCCTCAGAAGGACAGATATAGAAAAACATGTTTGTCCTTCTCTCTGGTTTTAATCATCATGCTGTGAAGGACTGAATGTGGAGGGCGAGATAAGGCTGAATCCCGCCGGCGTCCCACCTTCTCCTCCATGGTGTCTCTCTACCTCACAGTGTGCAGAGGGAAAAGCTGCGTTGTCCTCCAAAGCGGCTGCCGCATGTTGGAGGCAGAGTGGGCACCAAACACTCAAAACAAGCGCACTCGAGCACTAATGCGCAGAGAAACACACATCCCGCAGCTGTGTGCATTTTTCATGCTTTAGGAATCTCCAATTCTCACCCCAGTCTTGCTTTACAGAAAAAATAAAAGTCAAAATTAAGTCATCCTCAACTTTTGTAATCAAAAGCTGAACATGTTATGAGGAGGAAGGTGTATTTTTAAAGTAGGAATCCAACATTGCACTATGGCAGTAGGTCAATACTTCCCAGATTTAAGAGATCTGGTCTGAAGCTGCACAATAGATTGCAAATATATTGACAATATATTGACGTCATAATATCAGAACATAAGTGTGTGAAATATTCATGTTGCTAAGGACTGTTTAGAGTGTAATAATTGTTAATTGATATAACCCAAGTTATGTTAACTTGCATTTTACATCCTAGTGTAATGTTTTAGTTAGTTGGACAGTCTCACAGCAGTACTGGACGCAAAAGATTTTGTTCAAAATGCTGAAGGTCACAGATTGACGGAAGTGCTGATGAGAACAAGAGGAAATAAGAAACAGCTATAATTTTCATGAGATTTTCTAATACACAGCCCAAGTCTCCACAGCAACGTGAACTGAATGTTTTCTGAGGCATGCATCCTACCATCACAAATGTAAACCAGTGACGTTTGCTAAACTACTGAAATTTTATCTGATGTGCCTTGGTCAGATGAGACCAAAAATAAGATTTTTGCAACACTTCAAACGGGTTCAGGATGAAATGATGATAAAATGAAAACACACGATTACTATTAAGCATAGAAGCATCTCTCTGGATAATCCAACCATGTGAAATATATAAACCTGTACAACTTGTAGTGCTGCCAACTGACATGAGGCTAGTGTGAGCATTGACAGAAAGGAGGTGGTTTCTGATTTATCAAATGATGATTTGCTCATAAAAATCTACATATTTCAAGAGATTTTAAACATTCTTACTAAGGCTGACTACAGAAGTGGTACATTTGTCCTGCTTTTCCCAAATATAACAGCTTGTTTTTGTAGCATGTTTTGGAGCAACTGCTCTACTTTTGCATTTTTTGTGCGCAATCTCACAAAAAAAGAAAAAAAAAAAAGAAAGACAAAAATCACACCAACTGTCGCACAACAGTTTGGAGCACCAAGCTACAGATGGTTGCCTGAGAAGATTAGATCTAGAGTGTGTCTCTGCGTGTATGTGACAGAGGTAATGGGGTGCAGAGATCAGAAGTATTAATCCGAGGAACTGACACCGTCTAGATGAGTAATCAAGTGGTAGCCCAGATAGAAAGCTGAATAATTGGTTGATGAGTATCGATCAGGTAGCCTCCGTGAGTTTATAAGTCATTTTATTGGCATTTCACAGCTCATGGGATTGCTGAATGTTAATGCAGTTATTGGTTTGAAATGGTGCTGGGAGAAGGAGGGGCTGTTCGATGTGATGAAGTGCAGAAGGCAGAATGAGCCTGGAGCTCTGTGTCTCTCTTTCTGTCGCTCTTTCTACTTCTGCTCCAGGACCACTTTGCCACTTTACCCCTTTGCCATCAATCTTCTCCCCTGATAACATGTTACGGCTACTTGTGGGTTTAGCTGAGGGGGACAAAGTCATCCATCTAATGCACTCGTTCATTATACTTCACAGATGAAAAACAACTGGATGTATGAGAAGAGGCAGCTCTGATGAAAAAAAAACTACCTCGTATAAAATCGAAGCTTCATCTGCAGTCTTCATACCCACCAATGTTTTCCACATTTTGTCACATTACAACTACAAATTCTAATGTATTTCATTTTGAGTTTATGCATTGATCAATACAAGGGTGTGCCTAATTGCAAAGTTGAAGGAAAACAATATGTGGTTTTGAGAATTTTTAGAAACTAAAAATGTAAAAAGTATTTATATTAACACCTTTCTGTGCACAACCAATTGGCTTTAGAATCAAACCAGACATATTGGTAAATAGACTGTTATGGTTTTTAACACAATCTGTAAATATCTACCTGAGCACACTGAGAAATATAGTGCTGGTAGTATCATTTGTGGTGCTACCAGCACCATAAATTATATTTTTTCCTCTTCAGAAACAGGGAAGACAGTCCAAGAGGATGTAAAAATGGATGCAGCTAAATACAGGGGAAGCCTGAAATTAGAGTTCCCAGACTGTACAAGATTAGCAACAGTTCGTCTTCAATTAGGACAATGACCATATATATTCAGGCAGAGCTGCGACAGAATAGCTTAGATCAAAACATGTTATTGTGTTTGTTGGCTTCAGGTTTAAACTTTGACTAGGCCATAGTGAAAATCCTTTGACAAACCTGGAAATATTAGTTTAAAGACACCATTTTCCAAAGAATAATAGGCTAAATTTAAATCGCTAAAGATGGAAAGTTGTTAAAGAGAAATAACTCAAATGACCTGCAGCTATGGTTACAGCCAGGCATGGACTTTGAGAGGCTAAATAAAATTACATTTATGTACTTCTTGTTACTGGTTTGAAAAATCCCAATGACACATTAAAGTTTACAGTTGTAGGTGAAAATATGTAAGGGCTATGAACACTTGCAAGTATTTCTTCTCTCTGCAGTGAAGAAAAGATGGTTAGAGGAGAGGAAGAGAGATAATTGTTTGGCTGCATGAGTGATATCAGGATTAATTAGGTTGAAAGCAGCTACAGCCTCAAGCAATGAATGAAGTTCTACTGAGAATTTCAAGCATCAGTCTCTGCAACAAGAGAAAAACAGCAAGGACAGAGTAAAAACTAAATGCATTCTCACTCACTGGACAAACAAATAGAATCAATCTAAAGCAGACATAATTGTTATTGTCCCTCTAACTGCCTGAAGAGGTTAGCGAGATGGGTTGAGAGCGAGGCCATTTGTAAGCAAGAGGAGGTAATGAAAAGGGAGAAGGAAACAAATCTGGTCACAGAAACATCCTGCAGGTCAAAAGAAAAACTGATTAATTTCTGTTTAATATATACAAACATGCAATGCAACCCATAGAGAATAAAATGGCCACAAAACAGGTTCTAGTTTCATAGAAAATTTCCTAATCATAGATAACGATCTGATGTATTTCAGGTGAAACTGAAAATGTATTCACCTATAGACTTGAAACATCCTGCAAGAACATCACCAAGGTCATGTAGGAACCCTGGATGAATCAATCTCATAAAACCCCAGATTAAATGCTGACTGTAACCTTTTGAGACGTTTCTTGGTACATGTTGTCAATATGGATTTCGAAACAGGAACTAAGACAAAATAATTTATAGAAAAGTTAAATTAGTGTGCATTTCATTGCAGCTGTTTAAAATAGTTTTACCTTAGATTACTGTATAATATATATGGAAGAATTCGTTGCAGCTCTAACCTGTGGCTGCAGCAGCGGCAGTCTGACATGAGCCAGAAGTGATGGTAGGTGGCGCTGCCGAGTGGCGGGATCGTGACTGACCCAACTCAGCAAAGATGTCGCCATGGTTTCTTCATCTGGCACGTTGATGTCGTCAGAGGTCAGCAGCCTTTCCATCTCTTCCACTGGAAGGACAAGAAACTCCTGGGCTCCAATGACCTCCAGAAAGTGCTCCTGATGGACGAAGATACAGTCAAGAGAGAAGTGAGTGTTGAAATACTGAAGGTTGCCACTGTTTATGTGAGTAAAAACATTTTTAGCTCTAGACCAAACCTTAACTTTTCTCCTAACTAAAACATACACACAAAGTGTGTTTAAAGGCATAAAAGAACAAGAAAAGAAAGAAAATAATCAGGACAGGGGAGGTGATTTTTCACAGTCACCATAGCAACTATGAGCTGAAAAAACATCTTTTGTGGCAATAATGGCTTGATGTGTTGTGAAGTAGAAGCTAATTTGTTATCAGGAGAAAATTTTCAGAGGACGGCTGCACAGATGTAAGAGGAACAGCTGTGTGAAACCTAGTGAGCTTCATTATTTTCATTTAAGGTCATCCTCTGTCATTCTGAGAGCAGGATCTTTCCCAGTCAGTCTGTTCATTCATTTCTTGCCATCAATTCACGGACTGTGGAGCTACACACACCATATGCGCCAAGTGGCTCTGCACCCACCATGGTGTAGGCGTGAGCTGCTCTCTGCAAGTCATGGCAGCCCTGGGCGTCGGCGTAGGAACGGATGCCGAGACAATTAGAGGGGTGGAGCTGCTTGACGAGGAAGGAGCAGCAAGCTTGGACCACAGATGACAACTGCAGCAGACAGGAGGCCGACAGCAAAGACTCGATGGTGTCCTCCTTCAGCTCGAGACGGCCTGCGAGACACTTTTACTGATTAAATTTACTGTCAGCTGGGAAGTTTCCTAAGAAGTCCATTTTGTAATGAAAAGTTAAAAATAGGGCAGAACAACCTTTTTGAACCAGATCAAATTTTTAGCATTTTTCCTCGCTTTCTTTTCTAAAAAAAAAAAAAAAAAATGACAGAAATATTTCCAAATTAAGCCTTTTATTTCAATCACTTCAATGAGTTGTACGCCAGAATATTAGGGCCAGGCTGTTTAACGATGGGAAAATTGTCATAATATGAACAGAATTAATGCAATTTTACCAGAAAAAAATTATGGGACAAAAGTTATTTTAACAAAAATCAAAAATCAAGTGCGCTATGAAGATCTAAAGTGTGGTTTTTCCTTCAAAATAGGCAGTTGCCTTTTATGATGCTCAAGATGCTCAACAATCCTCATTTTTATTTTTTTTTTTAGTTTTTGTGTTGGAGTTCTTATGAAATTACTTCTATTTTCTCCTAACACACTGACTTTATTCTTGTAATATAAAAGAAAAATATTTTAGCCTAGCCCTTATTCTTGCTATAGAGTTGATCTGAATTCAAAGTCCAAATAAATAAATGATGTGAATCACATTTGTCAAACAAAAATAAAATTGATTAATCCATAAAATCGATTTAGTCCGAGTTGAACATTTTAAAAACAGCAGTCTGTTATGCACCTGTGTATGCATATTGAACCAGCACCCACAGAGCCTCAGGGTCCACCCCTTCCATCTTCACTTCGTCCTGCTTGGCCTCTCGCACATCGCTGGTGAACATTGCCGCAAAGTAGTCAGACACAGATGAGAGAACCAATCTGAGGGAGGAGAAAAAGGGCATCAGTCAGAAGAGATAGGCAGCTGTAATTGAGGAACAGACAGATCTGACCTTGATGACAGGATGAATCTGGCGTGAAAGAGAAAAGCTGCACAACAGAGAGGGAAAGGTCGACCCGGAGACTGTAGCGTGAGGAGACGGGACACAACATGACAAGCCCATAAGCAGAGCTTCTGAAGGCCTTTTGTTTCCAGTATTTTCTACTACAGGGTAGGAATATGATTTCTTATCCAAGGACACATACACCTTGAACTTTTTCACTTTTTGTCTTTATACAACAAGACAAAAATGTATCTGATTGGTATTCCATGTATTGAACAGACCAGCAAAAGGTAGTGCATTTATAGTTTTCAAGTCCAGATGTCAGTAACTGAATCTTAGTATTAATGCAACTATGCAGTGAAGGCCTCAGAGGTTTGTTAAAGAGCATTGACAAACAAACAGCAACATGAAAACTGAGGAGCAGAGCACAGCAGACAGGTCAGGGATATAGTTAAGCCAGGGGTAGGCTCTAAAACAAATCTCCAAAGCAATAAACATTTCAAAGAGCCCTGTTCAGTCCACCATCTGAAAATAGAGTACATCATAAAAGCAAACCCACCAGAATACTGTCATCCACCTAAATAACGGGTTCGACAAGAATCAAGGGAACTGCCAAAATGCCCATTGTAACTCTGCAGGAGCTGCACAAATCTGGCTTTCAAGCTCAAATTCATTTGTTATAAGCCCCACAAATCTTGTCTTTTATAAAGCCACTGAAAACTACAAGCCTCTCATAGGACAGCAACATGTGGAAAAAGTTGCTCTCTGGTCAGATGAGACTGAAATGAAATTTTTGGCCCTCGTGCAAATTGCTATGTATAATGGAAACCAAACCATGCCACCACACTACTCACACCAACCCACCAATGAAACACAGTGATGGCAGCATTAAGCTGTGGGGGATGCTGTGGAGACTTGGCAGTGAAAATGCAGTGTGTATAATTACACTGTGTATAATTATCCATCCTCTTAACAATTACACAATACTTTGTGTTGGTTTTTCACATAACATTTCGATGAAATAACAATAAAGTCTGTGGCCGTGATGAAAGAAAATGAAAAAGAGAAAAGGGCGTGAAAACTTTTTCAGTTTATCCAGTATGATTTCATGGCTTTAAAATTTTTTATAAAACATAAGCAAAGCCTTTGATTCCATAAAAATCCAGAGGGACTAGTTAAAGGCTAAATAAGAAATGATGCATTGTTGTGTATTTTACATGTTTGATCTAAAAACGAGTCCAAAGAAACATGTTTTCTTCCACAAGTTCAAAGTCGGAAAGTGTGCACCACAAATGGGGGTGAAGGACAAGTAGAACAGGCCTCAGGGGATAAGTGCTGTATGAATGAAGAAGAGTGCTGTGCAAAAGAGCGGAAAAAAATCACACCTCCACCCTCAAGAGGACTCTCAGGCTTTTCAATCCCTTTCTCCCCCTACATTTGAATATTGATCAGCGCTTTCCCATGGATGCGAGTACTTATTAAAAAAAGATTATTTGATAATGAAAATCATCACCTGCAGAGTGGCTCTCACAAGACAATTCTGCTCATATTAATGCAGCTTGCAGTGGCTTTACCGCTCATGACCGCACGCGTTTTAGACTTCATGGAGAGTTGAATGTGTGTGCATGCACTGGATGTGTGTGTGTGTGTGTGTGTGTGTGTGCATACCCTTGCACATGAAAATAATCTCATTACTGAGAGTGACACTGAGACCTTGACAGATAGCCTGAAGCAAGGCATGTGTGTGTGTGTGTGTGTGTGTGTGTGTGTGTGTGTGTGTGTGTGGTCTAGGTTTGCGCTGTGCAGACAAAGATGTCAAAATACACATTAGTCAGCAGGTAGTTGCTCAGCCAAAATTTCAGACAGGTGTTTCTGACTCACACTCACAAATGCACATTTAATCTTTATGTGGGTCTCTGACTTGCTACGAGCAACACAAACAGTGCATGACTATGCTCCTCCAGCCGGTCAAAAGCCTTCTTTAGTCTTTTCTGTGATTTCTGTATGGATGTTTACTTGTGTGTCGATACACTGTTTCTAGACGTTATATACAATACATTCATACCCTATGACCGTACCTTTTGAACTTATTTTTAGACTTTGTCATATCACAAGCACAATCAGCAACGAGCAGCACAATCAGCTGGGTATTTGCACACAAACACAAATACAGGGCGCCGCTGACGGCACAGACAGGATGGTCAGACTTTGTGACACAGTACAATAAAAGAAAAACAGATTAAACAAAATGGCAGAGAGAGGAGAGCAGGAAACAGGCGAGCTGACTTCAGGAAAGGAGGGCAAGAACTGAAAACTGACATTTTGTCTGTTTCCCCCTGCACCAAACCGCACATTCAAACTCAAACAGGGAAAGGAAAAAAAAAAACACAACAAGCAAGTCATGAGGGACTGACTTGAATCTTGTGACTTTTCTCACTGCATGTACTGAAACATGTACGTTTACAGGAAGGGCAGCAGTTAGTCACGATGACTGGCATGGTTCAAGGTATCGCAATATGTGAGCCTTTCTGGCAGTCCGCTGAACTGCCAATTTGATCCAGATTAAAACTAATCTCCTGCAGAGCCACATTTGAGGGTAATCCTTCAACAGCTAACAGATAGATAATCGTAAATCTACAAAATGTACTTCTGCTAAATCAGCCAGCTGTCTTTGTTAAATTAAAGAGCAGCAGTGAACCAAAAAGTTGATCTAATCAAGCAAGGGTTCAAAACCACACTCTTTATGTGTTAAATGACTGTTTATTTCTGTAAAGACAAAATACACAATAATTTTAAAAGAAATGGGTGAAAGTATTCCTAATGAAAGTGAGGCATGTCCTGTTCTGATCCCAGTTATCAAGTTGGTGTCTGGATCAAAGCAAAAAAAAGAAAAAAAATGTTGGTGAAACATTAGCCATTAAAGTATATGATGCTCGAAAAGAAACGAGAAGTTTACTCAACAGAAAAAAAATTTTTTATTATGAGTTTTGTCCACACACAATTTGTTGAAACTGCCTAAAATATGCTGAAACCAGTTGTTAATGAGTCATATCAAAACAAAGTGGACACATGCTAATGTTAGTCTAACACTTCAGCAGACAGTTGGTTTATAACATTCAACATCATAACTAAAGAATCCATAACATAAAATGTAATTTTGGTTTTCATTGGTAATTTTAATGAGCACTGAAGGCTCAACACTGAGGTGAACACGCAAAGAAACATCTCAAAACTGCATTTATTTTTCTTTACCTGTGGACAATTTTTGTATTTTTGCATGTCGTGTTGACACAAAACAAGATTTAATGTGCACATACATTGAATTAATGACTAAATAAACACCCTTTGGAAAAGACATCCAATTCCTGCATCCTTACTCAGAGACATAATAGAGTGTACATATCTCACCAACATCTTCAGAGACATAAACGCACTCTTTCACAAACAACATTAGAGCATGGGTCTTTGTCACCATCTGTGCCTGGAGGACATAATTAAATGAGGCAGAGGCAGAGACAGAGAAAGGTGGTGTTCCTGCTGGTGAAAGAGTTCTTTTGGACTCAGCTGTTACATCAGTGGCCAAAGGCCCTGGGAGCTACAGAGACAGCAGAGGGATACGGACCAGGAGTGTTTGTGTATATATGGTGACTGTTGCATGACTCAGCTGACTTTTATAGACTCGGTGTGGAGCTAAAACAGGAGTCCTTAAGAGCATGACTATGCTCCTCCAGCCGGTCAAAAGCCTTCTTTAGTCTTTTCTGTGATTTCTGTATGGATGTTTACTTGTGTGTCGATACACTGTTTCTAGACGTTATATACAATACATTCATACCCTATGACCGTACCTTTTGAACTTATTTTTAGACTTTGTCATATCACAAGCACAA
>CAEGAA010028328.1:0-58787 GCA_903067105.1 Poeciliopsis infans | reverse complement strand
TTTTTTTTTTTAAAAATTCCGGCGGTGTAATTTTTTTTTTTTTTTTAACCTGGTTATTTTTTGTGATTAACTAACGGTATCGCGTTTTGCCCCCCCCCCCAACTTTGCCCCCCCCCCCCCCCCCCCCCCCCTGCGGTTCATTAGTGTTTCCCCCAGGAGGCATCTGCGGTTAATTAATCACCAAACCACTTTCCTGCTTTTTTATCGACCTCTTGATGTGTGATGGATGTTTCATTTCCGTTGCCGTCTCTGCGCTCTGGAAGGATGAAAAAAGGAGTTTGGGTTTTTCTCTTGAAAGCGGTTCTGGAGTTTTTACGAGCCTGGTGAGGAAAACACCCAGATTTGGTCCGAATTTAAATTTGACCTACTTTCTTCGTCATCAGAAAGCGTGAAACGGTTTTCCCTCCCAGTCTGAGGCGGAGGGAGACTGAATGGAGGAGGGAGGCGACAGGAAACTCCTGGACGGACGTTTCCAGACGCGGGACAGAACCGGCAGCTTCGCTCCAGGATTGGAGCCCCGGCCGGGTCTCCCTCTCCGCCCCGAGCTGTCAGCCGCCTCCTTGTCCTGCTCGTCTCCTCATTCAGAAACCTGACAAACTAAATCTGGCTTTTCTGCTCCGGTTTCTCTTCCACCTGAGCTGCGGCTGCGGCGGCTGCGGCGCTGCAGCTCCAGAGTTAATGGGATTATGCAGATGGCAGCGCTTTTAAAGCGCCTATTTGAAGTGTTTAATGGAGATTATGGAAATGGTTGAGCAGCTCAGACCTTTTCCCGCTCAAAGAAAAGACACAATGACAAGAAAGGAGCGGAGCTGCAGCTGCTCTGGGGTCGTCGGGGTGAAGGGTCGGCCTGCTGATTGGCAGCTCCATGCCTGGCTCCACAGCACTTCAGCAGGAGCTTCACGACAATACAAAAATAACAACAGACACATAATAGCCTACTGTACAAAACTCCAACACGACCTTAAGATTTCATTTGAAGCAGATATTTCTTCTCATTTATTCAGTAAATGAGTTTAAGAAGGAAAATCAGCATGAGAAATAATTACTGCTTTACTTTCATCCTCAATGTTGTTTAATCAAGGTGCCAATAATATTGATGTGCTTCTAAATCAATGTTGATTTATTGATAAATTCTCATTATGGTGTGGCAGGATGAATGCACTGCAGCAGTTATATAATGATATAGAAAATACTGAGAATATTATGAACAAGTTGACATGAAAAGTAATTTATTAGCTGATGATATAGATGTCAGAGGGCTGGCTGTAGAAATGCACTTCACTAATATTATCCTTTTGTTTTGAGTTTGTTTTCACTGTACATAACTTTATTAAATGTCATGTAATAAAAAATAAAGATGAACTCTGTTTCATGAACAGAAACGTTAAGAATTAGCAGAAGTCCAAAGAAAAGTTTAGTAAGCAATTAAAGACGATCAGCTCTGAAGCAAAACATGTTTAAGGTTTTATCTTTGAACCTGAAGCAGAACAAGGCCTGAAATCTGAGTTCGAACCTTCAGAGACACATAAAGACAGTTACAAAACCAGCCTTCTAGAAACTACTCTGTGTTTATCAGCTCTGCCTAATTCAGCTTCTATTAAACACAAATCTGGAACAAACATCCAGAAAACTGCAAAGAGCCGAAACACTGAGTTCCTTTAAATCAACGTTCAGAGCTGCCTTTAAAACTTAATAAACATTCTCTATTCTCCTATTGACCTTACAGTTTGTATTTATTTTAAAATATTAAACGTCTTTACTGTATTTTTTGCCTTTGAAAGTTTAAATCTTTTTGAACTCTGCACCTGAAAGTATGAAAAACTAATGATAACTAAGACATATTGAACTAGCAGCTAATAAAAACTAGCCAACATTCATAAAAAACTAATTAAATGAACCGAATTAGACAAACAGAATGAAACAGCAGTGATTGTTTTTCTGTCCATGTTTGGTTGTATTTTTGTAAAAAGTAACCAAGGATCTCGCTGCAAAGCCGACGTTTCTATAGATCGACCAGGAAATCACAACTTTCTGCTGCAAGTTTATTATGTTAGCAGACATTTGGATTCAGTGTCACTTTATCATTAAAATGTTTATGCCAAGAAATGGTCCAACATCACCATTGCTAACTGCACAGTCCAGGGTTATAAACTGGGGAAACATCAGCTGGTCTTTATTTCGGTTTGTAAGATTCATGTTTATTAATGAACCAAACTCGCTGGTTTCCTAACATCTGACTCTGTTCTTTCAGCTCCTAATCAGTCAGAAACAGGACTGAAGCGTAAAGCTGGAATCCTCTTTAGACCATTTAAGGTTCAAATATTCTTGCTCTTTGGAAGCTAATTCTATTTTTTTTAAAAATAAATTTGTTTTCCACTGAATTTAAGATGAGCCAAATGATGCCGGTAATTACACACAACGCGGCAACTTTCATTCAAACGCGTTTGTTTTTAGGAATTCCCAACCAGCCAACGCTTTAATATTGGGAAAACATTAAAACTGCAAAATTATGAAAAAATTAAAAACTATTTTTTCTCAGTATTCATCAATCAATTAAAACTTTTACTTTACATTAGATAGGAACATCTAAGTTATGCAAGAATGAGATTTTTTTGTTGAGTTTGTCTTCACCTGTTTTCACAGCTGGTCGTCTGGGAGGTTCTGTCTTATTGGGGACCAACATGGCAACATTTGTTACATTTTCAGTTGGTTTGGTTTCTTTCTGACCATTCCCCTCCTGACCTGTGGGGGCGCTGCAACAAGAACCGCTGAAGGAAACGACACAAAAACCTCTGAAGAAGAAACTGAGCGCATCTTTCTTCTTCTCTAAACGGAAACATAAACGGAGGCGTCAGATTGTTGGAGGATTTCTCTTTTGTCTTTGTTTAAAGACCACAAGCTTTTTGTCCCACTAGCGCTAGGCTAGCATGCTTGTTTTGGTTGTATTTACCCAGAATGCCCTGCGCTGTAGTCCCCTTCCTGCTTTGGAAGTGGTCTCCAATCCGCTTGGTGTTCACATCTGCATTGTAGTAGCACCAGAATTCACTTCAACTGGATCGAGGTCTGCAGGTCGGCCAGAGTTCACGGTTCGATTCCTCGTTCACGCATTCCCAAGCGAACCGGACTTTCTAGACAGACGGACCGGAGTTGGATTAGAGTGGACTGAACAGGGCTAGTGGGAACGGATCAGAACCGGAGCTTTTGGTTCAGGTTCAGGTCATCTTGCTGACTCGCCAAACATTTTAGTTTCATCAGACCACAAGACAACATTTAGTGTTTCTTTGTCCCTGTCTAGATTTTTGAGCTGGAATCTGTGATTTTTGTTGCTTTTGGGTTCATGGCTTCTTCCTGTCTGAGCGGCCTTTCAGCCATGTTGCTACAGGGTTGCTAATGCTACGTGACACGCTATTGGCTGGAGTTTATAAAGCGGCCGGTCGGTTTTCCTTGGTTCTGATTGGCTGAACCTCCAGCAGCAGAGTTGAAGAGGACGGTAGATGTTAGCTTCTCCCGTTGAGTGAAGATGGTTTCTAATTTGAGTCTTAATGCAGAATGAGGCATATTTGGTGTTTGAATCGTTAAAACGGCCAGAAGTGATTTTAGAAGTTTTTACAAATTTCAGCTCTTGTGATTTTGGTCTTGAACTCCAGAAAATACTGGATGTTCACTGTAGTAATTGTAATTTAAGTAAACTTCTGACTTCACTAAGAGATGGAAAATAATGTCACTCAGGTTTGGCTGCAACTAGCGATTAATTTAGTAATCGATTATTCTGTCAGTTAATCGATTAATCAAATTTAAAAAATGGAACATTGCAGATTTTTTTAGCCTTCTTATATAATATTCGAAATAAATAATTCAAAAAAATTTAAAAAATAAGAAAATAGGCATTTTGTGCAATAGAAGCTTTCTAGTAAATCTGAAGCTAAAATGTCCATTTGAAGCGTTTTGGCTAAAACATATTTACAGACACAGATGTTTTTATCTAAAAATAACTTTAGTTAAAAGCATTTTCAGTACTTTTTGTACTATTTTGGCTGAATTACTTCTCTAAATATTTTTATCAAATGGTAATTTGTTTTGAGTCGTATCCTCCAGTTAACGATTAATTGATAACATTTTTCAGTAATCGATTCATCATGATTAATCTGAATAATCATAAAGATGTTTTCATTTCTTGACCTGGTCTCAGTTTCCTCCTTCGATTATCCTTATTCTCTCTTTCCTTTGTTTTTTAGTTTTTATCTTTTATCCTGACTGAGCTGTTTTTCCGGAGCAGAACCAGCTGAGCAGCTCACATGTGGTGAACTCATGTTATTGGCGCAAACCTTTTTTTGTCTGTGAGTTTAAACTCGTGAGCGATGTGCTCCCTCCTGGCCTCATTCATAAAAAATGCGGTTTGTTAATAATAAAACGTAATATTTCCTGCTGGTGGAACAGCCGGGGTAAACAACGGGAGCGCCCTCGGTGTGTTTCATGCTCTGATTGCTGCAGCGTCTTAACGAGGTTTACATTGACGGAGGCTGAGCTGGCAGAGCAGCGGCAGGTCGCAGCGGCGCGTACCTTCTCTCCCAATCACAACAATGACAAATCTGGACGGGAGAAAACTCTGGATCTGCCCTGCGGCCTCCGAGTCGGACTCCGTCTGACTGATGGACCGTCTGAGGCGTTCTGAATGTCGCTGAAGCACTGAAAGTTATACTTTTGAATGATTTATGTCCAGTTTTCACCACCTTGTTTTCTGCTGATCATTTCTCCAAATCGTCCAACAGTTTAGTTGCTTCCAGCTTGGCTTCATCTGTGAAAAATCTTCCTGAGGAAACGACTTAATGTTCCCTCTAAAACCCCGAATCAGAGTCCAGTTACCAGCACTGGCATGAAAACTTACTTTTGTAAAAGGTTTTTATTTAGTTACTGATCATTGTGACTTCCTTAAAAAAATAAAAGATAATCCCCCTGCCTGGAGATATTTATGTAAGTGATGGAAGATTGATTTCAGATTAGGCTAAAGGGGATGTATTACACAATACTCACATTTTTCATGTTTTTTCACTTCCATTTGGGTCTCAACTGCTTCTAAAAACAACCCAAGTGTTAAAAAAAACAGCCATTTTTTAGCAATAAATCATATTTTTTGGTGTCTGGAAAATGAGCCATAAAGTCACATTCCAAGGGCACTGGACCGTTACCTAGCAACCCCAGCAGAGTTCTGCCGTTACCTAGCAACCCCAGCAGAGTTCTGCCGTTACCTAGCAACCCCAGCAGAGTTCTGCCGTTTCCTAGCAACCCCAGCAGAGTTCTGCCGTTTCCTAGCAACCCAAGTTGAGTTTGGAGCGTTTGGTCAACTGATTGTTGTAACTGTATGTGCTGTACAACGGCTGCTGGGAAAAAAAACAAGCTTTTGTTGTTGACTTACCATCCAGAAACCACCTGCTGTCTGTTCCTCCGTCTGACTGATGGACCGTCTGACGCTTCCTGAATGTCACTAAAGCACTGAAAGTTATACTTTTGAATGATTTACGTCCAGTTTTCACCGCCTTGTTTTCTGCTGATGTTGGTTGTGCAGGAGGCTCCACTTCTGCTTTTCATAGATGTATGACTGCGTACAGCTTTGGGTTGGGGGGTGTGGCCAGCAGCAGCTTATATGGATTAGTTGCGTCCCTAAAGCAGCTCGTTCTGAAAGGCAGACTGAAATCTGATGAAGACTGATGTTCTGCAGAGAATGTAATGAATTTGTTTTGTATAGGCCATAAACTGATCCTGACCTGTTCAAGGAAGCATAAATGTTGAGTGTAATTTTGGAAAACTGATGGTGGACATGTTGATGTCTTACATGCAGATCATGAAAATTTTAAAGAATCGTCCACTTTCCAAGTTTGAATCTGGAAAATTTGTTTTGAAACAGAAAAAGTTAAAACTACTAGATTTTTTTTTCTTTTGAACAAACATTATGGCCCCAATTTAGCTCCATAGATTATCCTTAGAAAAATATTTCGTATCTTGTTTTTTGTGTGTTTTCTATAATGTGAATCATTTTGGAAACATGAAGTGCAAGCGTATTCGGGACGTGTCTACTTCCTGGACCGACCGGCGCTGAGGGCCGATAAACCTCCTCGGATCCGGCGGCTCAGGGCTTCCTGCAGGACGCTGTCAGGTGACATCCTTTCTGGGAGATGAGGACCGGGGAGAGCCCCGAGGCATGCTGGGAGCTGTAGTTCCCTGCCTGTGGTGTAATGACCTGGTGTGGATTTTCTCTCCCTCCCATTTTTGGTGAAACTGTCAGGGAAAATGTCACAGACTTTCCCCCAAATCTATTTTGTTTTTTAACTTGGAAAGTTTAAGTAAAGCTCAGAAGTTTTTGGGTTTGTTTTCAGGATCCTTTGCTTGGTTCATGTGGCCCACATGAAGAATAGCTTCACAGCTGTGTTTTTGGAAAGCAGAGCAACGAGTCTCTTTGGGAATGCAGCTGACATTTTGACATGCAGGAAATCCAGAGGAAATTCAATGAAAGCCGTCACTGTTCATTATCATTAATTTATTGGAAAGTTTAACTCCACAGGATCTAAAAAAAGACTTTAAATCAGTTTAGTCCAAACTGGCTAAATTAAACCGTTGACAGGCCACAAAATTTATTCAATTAAAAATGCAAAAATTTGTTTTTTTATTTGCATAACAATGAATGTTTGTAAAATAAAATCTGTATATTATTAAAATCTAGGATGTCAAAAGGGTTTCAACCTTTTCTTTAGAAAAAAAAGCAATTTCATAATTCATTAAATTAAAAATGGAAAAATGAACTTTGGTTTGTTTTTACCTGCTGAACAATAAGCAAACTTTGTATAAACTCTGCATATTATTAAAGATCCAAAACATAAAAAGGCTTCAGACTTTTGCCTTATTAAAATAAAAACAATATCACCATTTAAAATGTAAAAATTAACATATTAGTTTACCTGCTGAACAATAAATAAAATTATTATTAAATTTGCATATCATTATCCAAAGAGTAAGAAAAGACTTTGCACTGTTGCCTTAAAAAAATAAAAACAACTTAAACAATCATTAATTAAAAATGTTTAAAATTAATTTTTTTTTACCTACTCAACAATAAAGACATTTTTTAATTAAATCTGTATTTCATTATATTTCTAAAACACATAAGAGGCTTTGAACTGTTGACCCATGAAAAGAAAAGCATTTTCAATATTTTCTAACGTAGAAATGCAAAAATTAGTTTGGTGGGGTTTTTTTTCCTTTTACTTGTTCAACAATAATAATTTTTTTAATGAAATATTTTTATCTTTAGAGATCCAGAACATAAAAACACTGTTGCCTTGGTAATAATTTTCAGTTTTTTGAGTCATCAGTTATTTTGCCAGAGTTTGGATCCCGGGCCAAACTATATCATTTGAAGGACCATAAACGGCCCGCGGGCCACACTTTGAACATCCACGATGCTGAAACATCAAAATCAGTTGAGTTTGACCTGCTGGCAGCCAGACGACCCAGAATGCATCAGTAGGACGTCTGGTTTTGTGTCGATGTGAAATTCATGGCGACCCCGTTGGTCGGCGATGAAGATCCGTCTCCACCGGCCGACCTTTGCTCCTCTTCCTCTCGTCAATCTCAGCCTATTTTCTGGGAGAGACTGCAGGATTCTGATGATCTGCAGTTACTCTCTGCTTGCGTTTTTTTTTTTTATTTCTCCATCAATGCATGTTTTATCATTTTCCATGAATAGGAATGGAGCTCCTGTGATCCACATCAATATCAAACAGTTTTCTGTTTGCATCCCAGCCTTCCTCCTGCTCCTCCTCCTCGTTTTTTCTCTCAGAGCTGATTGCTGCAGCAGCAGGAAGCTTTCTGAGAGAACCTTGACCTTCTGTTGCTGACAAGCTGCAGATTTCAGAAAATACTTGAATTCAAGTCTAGCATTGGCTAAAATTAGTGACCACAGTAAGCATAGTAATCTTATTCCTCTGACTTTATAATATCAGGCAAACATGCTCTGTTTTTAAACGTCTTTAAAAAAAACGCTTGATTGGATGCACCTCCGCTAAGCTGCTAGCGCGCTAATAGCAGAGCACCTAGCTTCCACAAAAGTCATATTTCCAGATGAATTCCAGAGAGCTAATTTACTTTGATATTTTATAACTTTCAGTTTGTGGAACTTTAACATTAGCTTCGGCTAAATACTGCTACCATAGTGGTTTAGCATTAGCTTCGGCTAAATACTGCTACCATAGCGGTTTAGCATTAGCTTCCACTAAATACTGCTACCATAGTGGTGTAGCATTAGCTTCCCTTAATTGCTATGTTGGTGTAATGCTGCAGCATTAGCTCCTGCTATATGCTGCAGCATTAGCTCCTGCTATATGCTGCAGCATTAGCTCCGGCTATATGCTGCAGCATTAGCTCCTGCTATATGCTGCAGCATTAGCTCCTGCTAAATGCTGTGCTGGTGTTTGTTTAGAGCTTCGGGGTTGGAACAGTTAAGTTTTTAGTTTGTGATGCTCATCAGCATCACTAACAAACGGAGTTTGTCCTGGGAAATATTTAGTGAGTTCTGGAAAATAACACTTTCTGGAAAGCAGGAACATCGGCTCATTCAAAGTGTGGAACGATTAGCTTCAAAACTGAACTGAAATGATCAGAAGTCATCCGTAGAGCACCGCCTGATCGCTCATGTTGACCATTTGCTTGGATGATGTGATGTGAGGACAAGGGAGGGACTGTGGCTCCATCAGGTGAAGATTGCTTTGCAACACATCTTCAGGTCTGCGACTGTATTTCTCCTTGATCAGGATGTTTTAAAGAGGGTAAAAAATACCAAGCAGACGATGTATTGTTGGGAGAGCCCTGCTGCTGTCGGTCCAGCTCATTTTGATTACGGTGCTGCGTCGTTTAAACACAGAAAACCTTTCAGTCGCTGCCATCAGGGAGTCCATGTGAATGCCTGACAGAACATGACTTGAAAGCCAGATTATTGGACGCAGCTTTTGACTTTTTAAGGCTGTGATCTCCAGCTTTTGATCAGCTGATTGACATTTCTTTTGGTCCAGTGTCTCCTTTGCATTTTGAAGATCCACCAGCACAAAACGGAAACATTTGTCTCAGATTATCAAAAGTTCAACAATCTGATCATCTGTTCACACAATACAGAACAGGAAACTGTTTTATTCTTCTTTCTTTATATTTAATCTTCATTTTAGCAGGTTAATTGATTCTTATTTTGAACAAAATGTTTGAATTAAACTATTTCACAGGCTGAAAAAATATTATGATATTAGCATTTCATATCGGTTGATATCGATAATTACTGGTCCGTTTTCTGTCTCAAACATCTGAACTATTGTTGCAGATGTTTGATACACTTCTTGTTTTATCCAGTTTTTACTCCATTTTATTTTTGAGCGGTTAAAACGGTGACTAAACCTTAAACTGCTGCTGCGCTGGTTACTCAGCAGGTTGTTGCTAGGCAACCAGAGCGTGAGATCAGAGTTCAGTAAATAGTCTACATATTGAATTTTACTACATGCATCATGGGCTGATATTGGTCACGTCTTAACGCGATAGATATTATTATTAATTTATTATCCTGCCTGATGATCATTATAATAAATATGAGGAAACATTTTTCTTTATCAACCTCATTTTAAAAGTCAGGTTATGATTCTAGTTCAGTTTTTTTAAAGCAGAAATGCTGTAAACAACTCTCGACTCCATCGTTTCTCACAGTTTTTTCTTTTAAAATCCCCCAAAATCCAACAACTTATGGTTTATTTCCATAAATCTTTATATTTATCCAGGCTTTTGTTGCGTTCTTTTCCTTGCTGTAACCCGGTTTTACGTCTCTGAATGCATCTGCTGATCAGAACCTGCAGCAGACGGTCTCATCCTCACCTCAGGAGGACGTGGGCGGAGCCACGCTGTCATGTCAAAGAAAATCACTTCAGTCTTCAATGAATACATAAACAGGCCCCCCGTCACTCGGCGCTCCAGTGACGGCGAGCCTTTCTGAAGGGAGCGGCGCCCGCAGAGCCCATTTGTCGCCGCACGCAGCGAGCGTCTGCTCGGCCTCGGACGCTGGTGGCGTTTCTCTGCGCCTGGTTCAGGTCCAGGTCAGAGGCGCCGGCGGATAAGGATCCTGAGAATCTGAAGGAAAGATGTTACTATAAACCACCAAAAGACTCAATCAGTTACATTTACTCAGTTACTTTTACTTGAGTAACTTTTTGGAAAGAATTTACTTTACGGAGTATTTTTTGTTGTACTTTACTTTTTACTTGAGTAATTTTATTATGAAGTATTTCTCTTGATTTGTTGAAAAATCCTGGTGGATTTTTACCACCAGCTGAAGGTTCTTGTTGGAAGTGTCAGTATATGGATTAATAATTGATCGACATTATTTTCTTAATGGAACAAAATTGAAGAAACTTGAAGAAATGAAAGAAAATCAAATATTTTTAATCAAACTGAGTATAAAGAACCTAAATATGATCATAAATTCCTCCAGTGAAGTGGCTGCAGTGCATAAAGGACAATCCAGATGTTTATTTGTTGAGTTTACTGTTTATTGCTGCTGTGGTTCTGAGTCAAACCAGCCTGTTCTCCTCCCTGCCTGTGGGGGCGCTGCACCAAGAACCACTGAACGAAACGACACTAAAACCTCTGGGACACTCAGAGCAACTTCCTTCTTCACCAGATGGAAACTAAAATGGAGGCGTCAGATTTTAGCGGTTGGTAAAAACCAGTCGGTTGGTGGCGTTAACTAACTCTCTCACTCTTTGTTGCCTAGCAACAACCTGCACAGCAGCAGTTTAAAGTTTCTCCTTCGTGCCTCATAACTGACTGAAAATAAAAAACAACGGCATGAAGTGAAAATAAGAATAAAACAAGAAAGTATTTCACATAATTATTGATAATTATTGATTTTGATTTGAAATGTGTTTGTCAGCCATTTTGTTCAGCCCTGCGTTGACGGTGAAATTCTGCACACAGAATAATATTGTGACTTTCTGACGTGTGAATTTGTTTCGATGAGTTGGTTTTAGGTAAATCTCCCCAAACATGTTGATGGCTGAAAGGTCGTCCCGAGGTCAAACATGGCCGCCGATCTCTGCCCTCTGGGAGCGCCTGTCCTCCCATCAGGTCGTCTTAATTAGCCCTGTATTAATCACCTCCTCTCCTGTGTGTCTGCGTGATCCCAGCAGGCGGTGACCAGCGGGGCACAGCGATCCGTGTTTGCTCAGAAAACACACAGTTCATTAATTACAGCGACCTGCGTCGGGACAAACCTTTCTGTGTGGGTTAAAGCAGCTGGACTCGCGCTGCAGAGGCTCAATCACAAACAGAAGCTGCTTTTAATGGGAAGAAGTCCTGAAAAAAAAGGATTTGTTTTTTATTTGGGTTCTGTCCTCGTCCGTTCGTCGTCCTGATTAATTCGCTCCCATGCCGCCCCCTCCCCGCGCTCTGATTGGCTGCGGGGAGGGCCCGCTGCGGTAAGACGCCACATTTATACGGGCCGGTTTCCGACAAACAAGCCGCAGCGGGTCGCTGATGAACTGGCGAGCCGGACGGGAACGCCGTTACCCAGAATGCAGCTGTGAGCGACTGGAAAGGTTGGAGCTGAAAGTTCAGAAGTGGACGATCCTTTGAGATTTTTATGTTCTGCATGTGAGAGATAAATGACGGCAGAAAAACTTTCACCCTGAAAGCTTTAAAGGCGACACGTTGTGCTTTCTTAAAGACGCTGGGATTCGTCTAATTACAGGATAATTAAAGAAAAATAGCAAATTATTCGCCTAAATCAAATAATGCAACCTCGGTATTATTTAATTTATACTGTATTTTGTTGAATTGATCAGTGGAGAAACTCTTCAAAACAGGAAATCCAGGAGAACATTGAAGTGAAGCAGACGTGTTGATCAGGATGCTCTAATCTTTCAGAGTGGATTTAATTTAAAGGCTCAGTCAGTGCGCAGGTTGAGGTTTTAACTTATGTTTTAATGGATAAGTGCCGCTCGCTGTTGTGCTGATCCGGGTCGGGCTGATCCGGGTCGGGCCGATCCGGGTCGGGCTGATCCGGGTCGGGCCAGGAGCTCCTGTAATCCCTGTGGTGCTCTGGTTTCTGTTCGTTTCATGCCTGAGATTTCTTCTCCTGTTCCTGAATTCACTGTTTGTGTTGCAGTCTGAGCTCCAGAGGTCAGAGGTCATCTCTGCTTTGAGTCTTTCTGCAGACGATCAGAACCAGGAGATTTGACAGCGAGCTCAAGAGTCCCTGAAACAGAAAACGTTGATAATTCAGCAGAAAAACATCAAACATTGTGATTTATTTGGCGTCACCTGACCGGGAATGAACGCATGAGAACCCGCGCCGGGCCGAAGCCGGACCACCGGGCAGCCACAGGAAGCAGTGCATTATGGGTTAAACAGGCTCTGGATTTACAGCTGAAGGATGAGTTTTTACCTCGGGAGGAAACCTCTGACCCCCCGCCCCGAACAGGATGCGATCCGTCTCATCCGATGAGTTACGGTCGGGCTGGGAGGCTCGGAGGATCAGCTGCCGTCAAGGTGAACCGGCGGCAGAAAGACGGGCAGAAACCAGCGAAGCAGAACCACAGAAGAAGAAAAATAGGTTACATAAGGGGGTGTTTCACAGGAAAAACGACATTTTATTTATATAGCACCAATTCACAACAGATGTCATCCCAGATTCACTTCTCCGTTTAATATGTAGCCGAACTGCAGGGCAGAACAGAACCAGGCTGAGGTTTGGAAGTGGACCAGAGTTCAAAACCAACCGGATTCTGCATCCGAACGGCCTGGAGTCGAACTAAAGTGGAATCAATGTGAACGCTGGCTTAAAATAATTCATGTCACTCCGATACAAATCCGGTCATATCGATTGATTCAGATACATCAATACCTCCAGTTCAATGATGA
The DNA here is from genome assembly GCA_903067105.1 of Poeciliopsis infans. Classification (NCBI taxonomy): domain Eukaryota; kingdom Metazoa; phylum Chordata; class Actinopteri; order Cyprinodontiformes; family Poeciliidae; genus Poeciliopsis; species Poeciliopsis infans. Next base: position 45,845 of record CAEGAA010028328.1, on the reverse strand, counting down.
ATGTTTTGCATTAATGCTGCTTCTTCTTCTCTGCTTGCTTTTCTGGTGCGTCTGCTGCCTCCTGTCGGCCTGCTGCTCGTCTGCAGGTATGTGACTCATGTTTCCTCCATGTTTCCTCCTTGCTTCCCCCTTGTTTCCTCCATGTTTCCTCCTTGCTTCCCCCTTGTTTCCTCCATGTTTCCCCCTTGTTTCCTCCATGTTTCCCCCTTGTTTCCTCCTTGTTTCCTCCATGTTTCCTCCTTGTTTCCTCCATGTTTCCTCCTTGCTTCCCCCTTGTTTCCTCCTTGTTTCCTCCTGGTTTCCTCCATGTTTCCTCCTTGTTTCCTCCATGTTTCCTCCATGTTTCCTCCTTGCTTCCCCTTTGTTTCCTCCTTGTTTCCTCCATGTTTCCTCCTTGTTTCCTCCATGTTTCCTCTTTGTTTCCTTCGTGTTTCCTCCATGTTTCCTCCTTGTTTCCTCCATGTTTCCTCTTTGTTCCCTTCGTGTTTCCTCCATGTTTCCTTCGTGTTTCCTCCATGCTTCCTCCTTGTTTCCTCCATGCTTCCTCCATGTTTCCTCTTTGTTTCCTTCTTGTTTCCTCCATGTTTCCTCCTCCATGTTTCCTCCATGTTTCCTTCGTGTTTCCTCCATGTTTCCTCCATGTTTCCTTCGTGTTGCGTTTTCTGTCTCTGGTTTCATATCTGCTGACCTTGCAGGGACAAAAAGTAACAAAAGCTGCCACTAAGCTAAGCGTGAACTTGTGATATCATGTTTAACTGCAGAGGATTTTCCTGTGAGGTACGACAGAAGCTTTCATTCATCCTGTCATCATCTGAGAACCTGAACCTGCAAACTGTTTTTACTCCAAAGACTCGATTTCAGACTGAAACTGAAGCATTTTCTGGCTGAAACTCTAAAACTTCAGTTTTTCTCCAGGACTTTCCTTTTTCTTTGCTCTGCAACTTGTTTTGAAACGCCCTTTTTTAGTCATACTCCAGTTATCGATTAATCAATTACTAAATTAGTTGATTTCATTATTTGATTAATCACAATTAATCCAATTAATTATTTCAGCTCCAGTTTTAAGCATGAGAGCATTAAAAATGATCGTGTCTCCCTGCTTTTGTAAAAACAGCCGAACAGAAACCAATCAATAGAAACTCGTGAGCATTAAGAAGTGAAAGCAGCTGCTGCTGATCAGATGCATTAATCAACTGATCAACGGCTTTAGAGAAACATTTTGCTCTGCCTATCAATCTGGGTCGAGCTGAATTGTCCAAAGTGTTTGAAATCATTCTGCAGAGAGAAAAACACTTCAGACAGCTGCTAATCTTCCAGGAGTGGATCCCCGGTCAAAGGTCCGGGCCAGAACACCCACAAGCTCCCGCTCAGCGTCTGCAGGGTTCAGCCGGGATGTGAAATGTTAAAGTTCGTGACAGGAGGATTAGAAAAAGCCAAACAAGTACAGCTTGTCTGGGAGGGTTCAAAGAGGTCCAAAAAGAAAATGTCAGCAGAACTTTAGCTTGTTTGTCGAGTTGGACCTGAATGAACAACAAGCACAAGCTGAGCAGAACCACCTCCCAGCATCTCCACGGTGAAATCTCTGCTGGCGTCACAGGATCGTTTTCCGTCAGTTTATAACGGCAACAATGTCAGAATCAGGCCTGCAACTATTTTAATAATCTGACCATTAATCAATTCATCGAGTTAAGAAATTTGCACTTTCTCCAGATTTTCATTTAACCGCTTAAGTTTTCCTATACAATATTAAAAATATTTCAAAAATTGTCAAAGATAAAAGCAAATGATGTTCCTTTTTTAAATAAAATGCAACAATAAAGTTTTTCTGTAGTGGTTCTGAAGCTGTGAAGCTAAAAATGGAAGTTTAGGTCAAAGTTGTTTCATCTAAAAGTTATTAAGAGACATTTAAAAACATCAAATTTTGTTCTATTTCAGATTATTTTTTTAGTGCTGTAGAATATTATCACACGACATTTTTAATAACTAACAGATGACATCAGTTACTTTTTTAGTTAATTTGTCGTTTTTATCTCCTACGTGTTGCTGGAGAAGTTTTGTTCATGTGAAAAGTTTGGTTGTTGAACTGATGGTGCAGACTGACAGTCAGTCTATCGGGTCAGTCTATCGGGTCAGTCTGCAGGGTCAGTCTATCAGGTCAGTCTATCGGGTCAGTCTGCCGGGTCAGTCTATCGGGTCAGTCTATCGGGTCAGTTTACCGGGTCAGTCTACCGGGTCAGTCTATCGGGTCAGTCTGCCGGGTCAGTCTGCCGGGTCAGTCTGTGGTCACTTAGCGGGTCGCTCCTTTGTTGATGCGGTTTCTCCCTGCGCGCTGCCTGGCAGGCTTTGAGAAAGCCGATTGGCCGGCCTGAGACATCAACGGTGGCCGTCTGCCAACCAGAAGCCGCCGCCGCTGCATCCGGGTCCGGATGGGATTTAATATTAATGAGCAGTCCGATTAGCAGAACTCCCAGCAGGCACTGGAGCCGGGTAATCCAGGCAGTGTCAGGGTGCTGATAAGAGCAGAGGAGGCCATTAGCATGTCATTAAAATATTATTTATTTATTATTTGTTGTCAGAGTTCAGTAGTAACCAGTTACATTTACTGGAGAAACTTTGCTGAAAAAAATTTGCTTTTAGGAGTTTTTTTTATTATTTTATTATGATGTATTTTTGCTCTTACTGGAGTGAAATTTCTGGATTTTCTTCCCACTGAATGAAAAACAAACGACTCAAACTCACCTGCAGTTTTTAAGTTTCAGAAGTAAAAACAGATACTTTTTACTTTTACTTGAGTAAAAATATGTAGTTTACTTGGGTATAATTTTGGTTGCTCTGCTTGCCTCTGTTTGTTATTGAATATCCTGATTTTGGTTCTTGGACTTGTTGTTTTGTTGCAAAACCAAACCGGGTTTCTTCCTGTTAAAGGCGACTTTTTTTCTCCTCACTGTCGCCACATGCATGCTCAGCACCACAGATTGCTGCAAAGCCACATGAGCCTGTTGTGATAATTATAAATGATAACAATAAATCACACTGCAAAAACACAAAATCCTGTCAAGTGTTTTCGTCTAGTTTTTGGTTCATACATTTTCATACAATTTTTAGATTGATCGAAATTTTTTTGAAAAAGCAAGAAAAAGTTTGGTTCTAAAAAAATTAGCTGGAGAAAACAGACATTTTTTTAAAAAAATGTGTGCACTAAAAAAATTATACATTTTAGTTTGAAAAGTCAGAAATTTACTAATAAAAAAATCTGAAATATTTCTAGAAAAAAACACAAAACTTTCTGAGTGAGAAAAGTAAAAAATGTTCCACTTTTGAGAAAGAAATTCTGAAATTAATCTCAAAATTAAACATGAATTTCAAAAATTCAGATTTTTTTTCTGAGCAAATTTTCAAACACTGGATCTAAAAATGTACCTTTTTCTTTAAATTGTCAGAGTTTGGCCTCAAAGTTTCTGAGTTTTTTGGCTGTTCTCTTTGTTTTCTGTCGCGCCGCGGTGGATGTAAGAGTTGTCGTCTAAGCCGTCTGGTTTTTGGATCAGAGAGTTGCTGATCTCCTCCAGAAACAGGAAGACGAGGAGGATCAGAGCGGTTTCATGGTAGCAGCTGAACGCGAGGGGCCTCAGGTTTCATTAAACACGGCGAGGCGAGGACATGGAGGGGGCTGCTGAACAAATTAATGTAAATTACAGCCTGATCCATTTGGGCGACCAGCAGGAGGCCCAGACCTGCTGAACCAAACATGTTTGCTTCTGTTGGGTTGCGCGCCGTGTCGAAGGGGCCGCGGCGACGACACCAAGGCCGTGACCAATCGCCGGCCCCGCCCACTGCGCAGCCAGGAGGAGGGTTAGCGAGAGGACACATTGTTCCCACTGAAAGCCACTGGAAACCTGAGAAAACAGACTGGACTGGACCAACAAACTGTGGCCGGACCAGCTGGGTCCGTCCTCTGATCTGGGTCTTACTGGGAGTTTTACGTTCCCAGATTGAGGTTCTGTTGGTGAGTGATTTCTAATGGGGGCGGCTTAACAATCAGAAAACATAGAAAGTGCCAGAGTTACCAGACCCGGTATCTCGGGAACCACCAGGTTCAGCACTGGGTGTGGATCCCATTTCGCCCGGACCCGCTGAGCGGTGCCGGATTATTTCTGTAGCTTAAGAGGAGGAGGAAGTGGACATGTGGCCCCAAAAAGATCCAAGTTCAAACAAAAACCAGATCCTGTTTCCTAGTTGTTCTTCTAACTGTTAGCAGCAACTGTAATGCTTCCTGGAACAGGTTAGCATCGGTCTATGGCCTACACAAAACATGTCAGCTAATCTTTTTCCAACAGAGTCATTCTTAGATTATGAGAATTTATCTGTTCTCGGGCATCCTGTCACTTTAAATCCAAACAACTGCTGCTGGCCACGCCCCCCAACTCAGCGTTTACACTGGCTGTTAACAGATGCTCTATTATACAACCGCACGTGTTTGAAAAGCAGAAGTGGAACTACCTGCACAACCAACAACAATGCAGGGAGTGGCTTCTGGATATAAGTCGATAACAAAACTCTTTGTCTTTTCCAGCAGCCATTGTACGACTCAGAGGTTTTGTTTTAGCAATGTTTTGAGTTTTCCGATTAAAAAATGTTGAAGTTCTATGTAGAGAATTTCGCAAAATAATCTTAAGATTCAAGTTTTCTTCTACTTCTGCAGCTCAGAAATGTCCTTGTGTTTTTCTGGTTTTCTGATCAATCTAAAATTTTTGAGGGTTTCTCTTCAGTAAAGTTTTGACTTTTCAAGCTCATAATTTTCCAATTTACAAAAAAATTCTAGAATTAATCTAAAAATGTCTGTTTTTTGTAGAAATGTAACCATTTCTTTCTACTTACAGTGGCCCTGACACGCCGTTGTAAAAAAATCACCTTGGATGATCTGAATTTAATTCTTGTTTTTTGCTAGCACTCCTTTCCAGGATGGTAAATTGAGCCGTTTTGGAGGCAGCGTGTCTGTCCCAGCTCTGACTGCTTCAGGAGGAAACTGGTTGGGAACTTTACCTCGTTATCTCCTGTCATCGCTGATGCAACATGGCCGCCCTCATTTCTGGCTCATCCCAGCTGCAGCTCTGCTCAGCAACACGTCCGCCTGTGGCTCTGTTTATGGGACTGGAAACTTCCAGTTAACTGGTCTGCTTCCAGTGTGACCTTGACTTATGGGACAGAACGAAGTGTCTGAAGCTTTTCGGGCAGCTGCTGCTGCGCTTCTGAGCGCGCTCAGTTCAGCTGTTGGTTTTAGTCTTCAGCTGGGTCAGGCCAAACGGTGAAACGTTGCAGATGTTTTCGTTTTGATCCAGGGAAAATTAGAGCAAATCCTCGATCATGTTTAGACATTTTTTTCACTAAGTTAACGTTATTTTTTCTCAATTCCTATTAAAATAAACAAAATTTAAAAAATAGCTAAAAATTTTAATGCAAATAGATGCACAAATATTTTCTAAATTAAATTTATTCAGTCAGAAAACTGAGCTCAGTTTTACTCTTTCTGCATTTCTGTCACATTGTACATTTTAGATTTTCATGAAAGTTTCCAGTGATATTTGTACAAAATGATATTTTTCCCTCCGCTTCTTTAAATATATGTATATCCAATAAAACTTTTGCATTTTGTTTTATACAAGAGTTTAAATATATTAATGTGTAAAACATAGCAATAGTATTAATTTGAGCTTTTTTTAGGCTCAAGTATAGATTCATGGAGGTTGTTGAAGCTTTTCCCAAAAAATTTAGTTTTATTTTCTTACATGGTCGACATTGTTTTTGCCACAGTTTGAAAAATTATCGAAAAAATCCCAACTATAATATATATAAACAAAAATATATACATATGTAAAACAAATGTATATAAACAGAAAAACAATCAAAATGTGTTCGTATAGCTGCATCGTTTTAATGGTCGGAAAACATCATTTTGCTCCGTAAAATAAGTTTTAAGATGAAATAATAAAATAAGTCAAATCACGATGAAGAACAATCGGATATTTATGGATTGTTTGTGATATTTTCTCAACAGACAAAACAATTTTATGAGTCTTTCTTGGCTGATTTAATTTGACGTTGGTGTCAGTTTCTCAAGCTTTTCTCAGAGTTCCAGCCGCACTTTTTATTGATCTGGTTTTAATAAACCAATAAAGTGACGTGAAATTGACTGGAGCAGCTGAAGTCCGAGCGAAGCTCTTCGAGGATATTCATGAACAAATAAACATCACATTTTGTCAGATTACTGCCGTTATTCCCGCGGCGGAGTGTGAAGTCTCCTCTGTGTGATGCGGGGGGGGGAAAGGTCGGAGGTCAGGCTGCGTTTGATTTGCTGCACTCTGGAGCGTGAAACCCGAACCCTCGCCGCTCTGCAGAGGCCCACTGAGCGTGTGCAGAGTGACGCCTTATTTTTGGAAAATCCGATCAGCCTCTGCAGCAGACTGTGCTTCCTCTGTTCGCACTTTTTACGCTTTTCACGATTGACCTGGATCAACTGTTCAAATGTAAACACAAAGACGCCAGCGCCGTTCTGGTTCCACAGGAAGTGAGCTTTACACTTGAATGGATCTGAAGTTATTAATCATGTCGCAAATCAATAAGAAGTTTAATAAAAAGCTTTATTTAAACAGATTAAATCAATCAGGAGGAGTAAAATATGTTAGCTTTGTCTTATAATGAATCTTATTGATATAATTTATTGTGCAATTAAATCAAATAACTGCATAAGTTAAAACAGAAACAATAATTTCCACCTACATGATTTATTATTTTTCTTTTTGCTCTTTTTTTTTGTGTGCCAAAAACTGGATGATAAAAGTTTTCAGTATGGCATTTTGGTCTCAACTAAACCTTTACTTAAAGAGACTTTCATAATTTATTTTATTTTATTTACTTTGACTATGTAAAATGTGTTTTTGCATTATTACTCCATTATTACAATTATATTTCTTAACAATGGACTCAAAACAACTATTTTATTGTTTGTCGCAATAACACCGGGGACAATTTATTCTAGATCTCTCTTGAAAATGAAACCTAGATCTCAATGGAGTTTAATTGGTTAAATAAAGGAAATAATTGTCCGAGAAAGTGTCATTGTGAGATTCCAAATAAAAGCTAAAATATAAACCTTGTACACAATCACTAGAGAAGTTTAGTTCTTTAAAAATGTAATGAATACGGCCTTTTACGTTTTGCCATTTTATTGGAGTAAAAGTTCAAATTCAAAGTTCCTTCAAATTCAACACAAGTTCAATTCAGTTCGGTTTCCTGGTAAATATTCATATTTCTTGAGCCTGTAAATTTATTTACACTCAGATGTTTCTTGAAACTCAAAACTGCAAAACCACAACATGTTACCAAGTTCTTTTGTCTAGTTTATAGTACAAATATTAGAGAAATTAGAGAAATGAGAGAAAACCAACTTACAAATTACATTTCAACAAGAATATTAGAAGTGAAATAATCTGCTGAAGGAACCAGTACATCTTGAAATCAATGTTAAAGAATAAATGATGTAAAACAAGCTCCTATTTCTTGCTGAAAACTTACTTGCAAATCATATTTGTCTTATTAAAAGTGTAGTAAGAAATCAGCAGTAGAAACTGAACAGAAATATTTGGGAAGATTTTTGCAGTGAAGGAAAACTGTTCTTGTTTTTGAGCTGATTTTTTTTTTTTTGTCAGTCAACTGTAACATTATCCTTGAAAAATCCTAAGTCAAGTATTCTTAAAAAAAAAAAGAAGAAAAATGACACTTGCAGAGATTAAGACTAAGAATTTCAGTTTTTGTACCGATTTTCTGAGACATTTAAATAAAAAGTGGAAACGTGCCTGAAACGTTAAACTGTGTTGATTAATGAAAGTTTGATGTTTTTCTGACTATTTACTGGGAATTTATGAGTTTGAATTGGGTTGTAAATGACTTGGATTGAACTTGAGGGAACTTTAAATTTGATCCATTACTCAAATTAAAACTCAAATTAACAGAACCCATATTTATTACGATAATTTTAGTTTCCTTAAAAAATGTGATCTGCTGATGTGATCTCACAAATTCTCTTTATCTGAATGTATTTTACCATTTTACTTTTTTTTACCCTTTACTGAATACAAAAACACAAGAAATTCAAATATTTTCTACATTCTCAGTTGGAAAAATAATCACAACACCTTTTGTTCGTAGTATTTTTTATTCAGGTTTATATTCAACGAGTCGGCAGCTAATCACTGCCATGTTTTTCCATATCGCTGTAAAATCTGTACAAAGAAATAAAACATTTAAAATAGAATTACACGACAAAACAAAGTTAACTGATCGATGAACATTATATAAACTCGATAATAAAGTTTTACTTCTTTAGATTACATTACGTACAGTGTGTGGTCAGTCTAAAAGCTGCTTTAATATTTTAATTTAAAATTATTTTACCGACCTCCAATCCAAAGTTAAATACAAGTGTTTATATTTATATTTAAGACTAAGAATTTCAGTTTTCATACCAATTTTCTGAGATGTTTCATTCAAACATCTCAGAATAAAATGCAAGAAAAACATATTAGCTCAAATATTTTACTGTTTCTGTCTTTAACTTTTCCATTACATGTAAACAGTTTAACTTTTTTCCATTTTATAAATCTTATATATAAAATGTAATTTAAAAGAAAAATCAAAACTATTTAAAAATTTAAATCCAGAATCAAGTGTTTAGCAGCTCCAGAGAGTAAAAATCTTTTTTCTGAAGCAACTTTTCAGGTTTTCCTGTGGAATCTGGTTCAGGTCTCGTTTGTGACCCCACCGCCCCGCTAAGCCCGACCGGGCAGGGACCGGCGGGTTTATGGGGACCGCTGAGTCCGGGGTGAGGAAGGGGGTGGATTAGTTCCACTTGGTCGGCCATGACCCCCCCGCGGCACCCCGGCCTTTGTCCCGGCTGTCAGCGGCGGCCATGCTCCACCAATCACACGCCGCCGTCAACAATAGCTGCCATCATTCCCAGAATTCCCTGAGTGGATGCAGAGTTTTCCTGCAAAAGCAGGAATCGCTCCGTTTACCCATTTCATTTACTTCAGTAAAGGGTTTTTCACTAAAGTATATATATTTAAAAAAAACAATTAAAAAATGGAATTTATCAGAAATATGTTGATTCAAGGTGAGACGTTTTGAAACAAATGCTGCGAATAATTTTTTGATTTTTGTTAAATTATTTGGTTTTGCCTGAAATTTTGTGGTACCAACTTCAAACATTTAAAAGGAATGACTAAATAATGTGTGTGTGTGTGTATGTTTCTATATTATACGTAAATATGTAAAAGCCCAGAAAAATCATTGGCAAGTAGTTTGACTGATAGTTTCACAATCTTTATAATCATAGTAAAAATATTTTTATTTTATACGTTTTTAACATGACTTGTCCAGCAGTGTTGAAGCCCAACATTTATTTTACAAAATTATTAATCAAATAATAAGCAACATTTTAGAATTTATCCATAAAGTAGGCTTACTATGTTTTTTTTTTTATGAAAGAGACCATCATTTAAAGAAAAATAACATTTTGAGAGATTAAAAGTAAGCTCTTATTTAAGTTAAAAACAGATTTATTTAGTTTTACTCTGCATGAATTTCTTAATCAGAGATATTTTGGTTTATCTTGCAAGAAAAAAATTTAAATAAGTTTTTTACTCTGGTGACTCCATGTTTGTCTTTTCTTAAAATCCTATTTTAATCCAAGAATTAGGTGAAAATTTGGTTTGGGTTTTTATTTTAGATGATGATGAAATGCTTTTGGCATCAGAAGGCAGAATCCAGGTAATCTGTGATTCATCCTGTTTTCTCTTTCCGCTGACGGGGATTAAAGCACCAAAACATCAAAGCTTCAGATTCTGGTCATTTTCTGCTTTTCTTCCTTGAAGATTTCTTCACCTGATGAAAGAAAACTCTTTATTTTTTCCATGTATATGTTTGTTTTCTGGGGAACAGTGTGAGATGAATCAACTAATCTGCTTTTTGAGATCAGTGGTATTCAGGCTTCACACTTCAAAACTAAACACCTGTGAACTGACTTTAGTCTCCGCCCACTCAGCAGGTGAAGCTTTATTTATTAACAGGGGCATAATTAACACTCAGGCTCCAGAAAGGGCAGCATTGGCCTTTCAGGATCCCCTCCCACATTAATCACTGAACCCTGCTGCCAAGGTCAAAGGTCTCCACATTTTTCTTCTGACACTCACTGAAGTCTTTGTTTGTCCTGATCTGATCCTGGATCAGATCAGATCTGCTTAAATCCAGCCCAATTTTCCGCAGATCAAGTATGTTTATCTGTACAAGGTGAAAGGTTAATTTATATTATCACAACAGGGAACGTTTTCTAAAAATTAGGTTAACAGAATGTTGATGTTCAGACAGTCAGAAAAAGATGTAAAATCTGATTTTACATAAAATTTCCACTTCTTTTGTAATGCTAACAATACTGGTAAAACTAGTTAGCCTCATCATGAGATACTTTTGATTTGATAATCTAGTGGTGGACACTCTTAAGCTAAATCTCTAACAGAGCTAATCTCTCATTTAGCACTTTTACTTTTTCACTAAATCTGAAAATGTTTTGTGAACTTAGCTTCCCCTAAATTAATTTTTCCAAATGCATTTGCTAATTAGGGCTTGACAAAAAATAATCAATAAAATAGATTGCAAGCAATATCAATAAATAGTGTGATAGAATATTCATTTAGCATAATATTTACTGAACTCCAATCCAGAAACACACAGCATTTTGGGAGGCAGAGGAAAGGCTGCTACACTTCTGCTCAACTTCTCACAGCTAGCGCAAAAAGGTTGGAAGCATCAACTAACTCATTCACGCTTTGGTTACCTAGCAACTCATTCACTCTTTGGTTACCTAGCAACTCATTCACGCTTTGGTTACCTAGCAACTCATTCACGCTTTGGTTACCTAGCAACTCATTCACTCTTTGGTTACCTAGCAACAACCTGTTGAGTAACTTGCGCAGCAGCAGTTTGATGTTTTGCCTCATAACTGCTTGAAAATAAAAGTCATGGGCTTCTTATGCTAATCTACTAATTGTGTAGTAGATGTTTTGTTTAGTGCTTTAGCTTTTTTGCTAAATCTGAAAACTTTAGCACACTTAGCTTTCCCTAACTTAAAATTTTTCTATAAATTCTATCCTGTTAATTTGTTTAAAAAGTTTGTGTGGGACAACAGAGTTTAATGTGATGATGAGTGACTTTTTGGCGCGGCATGAATAAACGCTTCTACTAGATTTAATGATGAAACTGATCGGTACAAATACACCTTCCATTTCTCCCTGAGTAGAAAACAAATACATTCAGAAAGTTTATTTCTCCTTTCTTGACATTTTTTCCTTCATATTCCTTGTTGACAAGGTTGTTGTTGCAAAGATCTGCTGTGAGAAAAATCTTCATAAATCCACTGTTGGAGCTCTTTGTTGGGAGCCGATCTGTTGATGTTTATTTTTGATTTAAATCATATCTGCCGTCAGAAACACCCTGTTCTGCTTCAACACCTTGATATTTTTAAGAATCGTGTGGGGAACAGAGGGGGAGGTGTACATGAAATGAAAAACTTTAAAACACAAAGCTGAAACCTCTGAAGACGCAGCGAGCGGGAGTGACTTGTTCGGCTTTGATCACTTCTCTGTATCTTCAGCTGCAATTCTCATTGGAAAACCAGTTTTTTAATCATATTTGGCAAACTTTTAGCAGCTCTAGTTTTTTTTTTTTTTTTTTGATAGAATACAGACAGGTGGAAATAAACACACCTGCTATCTTCAGAGGCAGAAACTGTTCAGCATATAGTTAGCATGTAGCGCACAGATGGCAGCAGGTGAGGTGAGACTCTGATGACAAGAGCTGTGGGACAAGCTTGTACTCGCTCCCATCTGCTGCTGTGTGTGGGTTTCTGTGCGCGTGTCCAAGGCTCAACAGTTGCTGATCGCGCACACAAAAATTTGGGAGCTCGTGTTACCGACAGAAGCAGCACTGACAGATGTTTCCTGCCATAACAACATGCACACACACACACACACACACACACACACACACACACACACACACACACACACACACACACACACACACACACACGTTGATGAAACTGTCCTGAAAAGGAAATTTCTGTGGAATGAAAACTTTGCTTTGGTTGTGATAAATTATTGAATAAGTAGGTGAAGGAAGACTGACTTTACAGGAGTGGATATAACAGTAAATCCACTCAGAGGTCAGAGCAAGCAATTCTCAGAGAAACAACTAAGAAAATGAAACCCTCCGGACCGCCGTCCTTGATTCCAAAGGCCTCAGTAATTTGTTTAGCAGAAAAGAATCCAGATGCAGTAATGATATTATGAACCCTTATAGGTTTTTTTATGGACATAAAGCAAATAGAGTTAGCAATTCATTTTGATGTTCCTCAGGGCTTTGTTTGAGGACCATTGTTATTGTGCTATATTTATAGGCGCTGCCAGCAAAGAAAGCCCCTTCTAAGCACAATTTATGCTTCCACAGTTGCATCTGAGGCTATGTTCACACAGCAGGTTTTGATCCTCAATTCATGCTACTAATTAAATGCAATCAGAATCAAACTTCTTTGTGAAACAGAAAATTATGTGGATGAATTATGCTTTATCTCATGAACCAAGAAACAGGTTGGATAAGTTATTTTCTTTGACAAAGCGCAAATAGAATGAGCAATTAAATTTGGTGTTCCACAGGGCTTTATTTTGGGGCCACTGTTGTTTCTGCTTTTCCTCCTTGGTCTGATTCTGTCATCTTTCAAGAACATTTCCTTTAGAGGTGGGATTTTTGCTGTAATCAGATTTTTTTGAGTGTGCAGTTGCTAATACTACAAATGCGGCATTTTTGTGAACGTTTTGCGATCCCAAACGCAGAAGACAAACATTGACATCACACAGCAGTGCAATGTTTATGAAAGTATTAAAGGGTGCCAGGGCGATAAATTGATTTTAATCAATTAATCAAATCTTTGGTTACTGAAAACATAACATTTGGAAAATTGTTCTTTTTCACCAATGCACTGCTTGGGTTTCAGTGATGTCACCACACCCATTTTTGTTTATCAAACTTCTTTACAGCTTCTTTTTATTTGGACTTTGAATTCAGGTCAACTCTATCACAAAATATCAGGACCAGGGTACAAATGTTTTATGTTTTTATTTATGAGAATAAAGTAATAGTCATAATATTACACAAATACAGTCATACGAAATTAGAGTTTACATAATAAAAGAATGAAGTTATATTAATAGTATAAAGTAGTAGTGTTATGACTCCATCACAAAATATCAACAGAAATGCTGAGCATCCTGTTAAGTTATACTTTGGTAGAAGTTTCAGAGATAATATCTAATAGAAGTTCTTGATCTTTGAACAAAACAGCATCAGCAGAACTGAAACTCTAAGTTTTTTCTAATTAATATCCTGGATTGTCTCACAGTGGAGAAATTTGGGTGTAGCAGCATCAAAGTGACAGGCAGTCAAGGGATCTATGTTCAAACACAGATAAAATTATTAAAATATGTTAAAATAGCAAACAAAGTTAGAAAACTACAAGATAAAATACTGTGGAGTTATTAAAGACATCAAACTGGTTCAAGGAATGTGCAGCTAAATGGGAAGATATTTAAAAATGTACAAAAGGTAGTTTTTAGTTATTTCTGCTGAAATCATTTGTTTCTTACTTTGCTTCATTTTCAAATCCAATAATTTGTTCCTAATTCCCTAAACTATCCAGCTTAGAAAATGTTTATTTTCAATTTTCTACGATCCATAACTAGTTCTTAAATATTTAACTGCAGAATCAGCAAAGTGCTCTCCAGTTACGGAGACTTGAGGCTCATACTTTTATTTGTACAGAGAAACCAACAGTTTAGAGAGAAAAATAAGAGCTTTTTATTTGGCCCTAAACGTTTCCCAGGTTCTTAATGTTAGGCTCATTAGCCTTTAATGACTTAGTAATTACCTCATCCTAGTGTTCTGTGACAAACAATGACTAATTAGGACATCATTAAAATGAAGAATTATTCCTGTTCTTGTGCAAAAAATCCATCTGCACCTGTGGTGTTTGTAAATGACCTGATTACCAGCAGATCTGCATGTGACTTTACACTAATTTGATGATTAAACCAAGAAAAAAAACTGGAGGATGCGTGTTTGGGCTTCACGCAGTTTTGAAAATCTGGTACTTATTGTACCAATCATGCAAAGTTATTTTGTTATTTATTAACCCAAAGCATCTTATTTTAATTTACACAACTTTACTGAGCAGTCATCTATAATTTGCCAAATATTTTTATTTTTATTCAAAGAAAATATTTAAGATTCTTCTACTTTTAAATTGCATTCTGAAACATTTTTATTTAGATTTTTTTTGGTGACCTACTGTGTGTGTGTGTGTGTGTGTGTGTGTGTGTGTTTGTCTCTGATGATTTGATCCGTTGCCTCTTCACGAGGTCATGAGTGATGCAGATTGACTTGATTGGTTGATTTGTTTAATGAGCGAAAAACAAGACACTAATTACAGTCATGTTTGTGTGCGGCTGTCATGGGACGACATGTTTTTGTTTCACTTTATGAGACTTTGGAGATTTGTGGTTCTTGTGTGTAAGAACATCTTTGTGTCTCGAACCGGTTCATGTGTATCCTTCTAAAAACAGAAGCTGTTTTTATTCATTAAAATGTTGGGAAAAATCACATTTCTTTGATACAAAATAACTAGTTTTTAATTTACTTAATACAGGGTCTGTCACAAATTAATTGCATTTTGATTGAAAATGACACATCAACAAAATAGACAACCTTTTCAATTGAGGAATAATTTTTGCTGCTAAATTATTGAACAAATACACAAAAGCTCAACAACAAAGACATTTATTATTTTTAATCTGTTATTTAGGTCTTTCAATCAGATTATAAGTAAAGTGTCATTTTACCATACAGTTTCATTCATTTAACTTTTTTGTTTATTGATCATCATGCAGACAGTTTTTAGGTGTTTTAGCACAATTTGTTTGCAGAGATCTCATAATTCATTTGATTTGATCTTTTTGTTGTTTTGGATATTTAAAATGTCTTCCAGTTTTAGTGTTAAATGTTTGTTAGAATTTAAAGGTTGTTTTTTGAAATTGTGTTCTAACCCCATTGTGCCATTATGGTTATATTACCTGAAAATGTTCTAGTATTATTTATCGCTATAACTTCTGCAACAAGAATTTATACATGTGCTGGACACATGCATAAATGTGTCCAGCAACATTTGTTATTGTGAAAGGCCTATTAGTAACTTCTTTTTGTTGATTGCATAACACGAGTGATGCAAAAAAAGTTTTTCCACTGCAGTTTTGCAAATACAACTTTTGATACTGCCAAAAAACCCACTTCATCCTAGTGCCAAAACCTTTAAATGAAAAACGTCAGATTTTTTGAAATTGGTGTGTTTCCATTAAGCAAATTTATTTTCGCAATTTCAACTTGAGCAATTCTATGATTAATGGAAACACAGCTATTGTTAGTGACGTAAGAAGACAAACAACTGCTGTGTGTGTGTATGTGTGTGTGTGTGTGTGTGTGTGTGTGTGGGTGTGTGTGTGTGTGTGTGTTCATTCTTGTCTTTATGGCTAAATGCGGACCATGAAAATAGTGGGGACGCTCTGGGTAACGAGGACATTTGAGTTGGTCCTTCCCTTAAATGGTCCAGAGTTGGTTTTAGGTTCCAGTTTAGTCGAGTTTTGGTAACAGAGCTGGGATGTGGATTTTTTTATGTTAATGAAGGTCCTCACAAGGATAGAATAATGGTGTACATCAGTTTTGACTGACGGTGATTGACAGGTGAGAACTGATGCTGAGGTGAGAGATGCATCGTGGGAGAGGGGGCCATGCTCCACAAGTCAGTCCTGACAGAATCAACACACACACACGCACACACACACATGTACTCCTCTGTATCTAATTCCAATATGAGCCCTCTAACCGTCTTTGGAGGATTTGTCCCACAGTGAGGACCAGACAGAATGTCCTCACTGCGTTTATAAAATTTGTCCACACACACACTCAGATTGATGTGGACACACTGGTCTTGATGGACAGCTCTGATGGTTCCAGTCTTGGTCGCCCCGGTGACCACGTCCCGCTCTGTTGGTTCGTCTCAATTGGCCGGACCTGCCTGCCAATCAAACGAGCCCACAGCCAAACACGAGGCAGCCCGTCCTCCCACTCGTCCTCCTTCCTCAACTCAACTTCCTGCTGTCATCTTCCTCCTGTTCTTCTCTTCTTCATCAGCTCGCTGCACATAGCTGTTAGTTGTTCCCATGGCGTCTACGACCGGCAGCCGATCGGCGCTGATGTGGCTGGCTGAACGCAAATAGATGAACAGAAGGAAAAAGAGATAACTCTGAAAGCTAAGGGAAGAGTCATGTATTATTACTTTTTTCAGTTTTCCATCATGTTTTAATGTTCTTCCCTCATTAAAAACAAACCTGGAGTGATGCTTTGACTCTTTCTTTTTGCAAAATGCCTGATTGAACCTAGCTCCGCCTTCAAGCTGCAACTCCTCCCCCACTCGGCTCCTTCAGACTAGCCAGCAGCTATTAGCCAACAGCTGATGGAACTGCAGAGCTCATTATAGGAGCTGCTGCTCAGAGCAATGCTGGTAAAATGTTGTTGAAGGGATAGTAGAGGAGCCATGTTGAGATGACTTCCTGAAGCCAAAGCTTCAGAAATAGCAGGAGTTCTTAAAGAAACAGAGGTCCAATTTAAAGGTATTAAATCAGGAAGTCAAATTTTTAAAGTTGTTTTTGATGTATAAAGCATTTATATATGTCACCTTCAACTGAAGGTAACAGTTTCCTGATTGTGCTATAAAGTGGATGATGTTCCTGGAAAATACTTAACACTGCTCCTGTGAGGAGAAATGTTAAAGTGAACTTATACTTAATGCCTCTAACATGTATTTGATCTTAGAAAAACTACCTCCACCTTTAAAGGTCCTAAAGTAGCTTTTCTCAGCTGACCAGAGGCTTAAAATTGCGATTTGGACTGAAAATATTGCAGAATCGTGTCTTATAAGCTTCTAATCTGTCTCAGAACACATCAGGTTAACTGGGTTTTGTCTCCTAGATGAAGCAACTAAAAGAGCTACTTTTGCACTGAACCTTTAATTTCTGTCTCTTGTCAGGCCACTATGGCAGATGGCTGCTTGTATTGAGCCAAGTTCTGGTTCTGTTAGAGGTTTCTTTCTGTTAAAGGGAGATTATTCCTCTCCACTGTCGCTGCATCCATTCTCAGTTTGAGGGATTGCAGTAAAGTTAATGACACAAAGTAGTTGTCTACTTTTGACAACGTTTTTTAATCAATATAAATAACAAACTGCATTGTCTGATAACTAATAGTTAGTCTTTGTGAATTCTCAGCAGTATAAATAAACTGAACTGAATTATCACCTGAGATAAAACTTGTGAAGGAGAAACCAGAGCTTAACGATGAATTTCTGAAACACCTGAGGTGAGTTTTCCCTCCCCGGCCCTCCGGCTTTAAACTCAGCCCTGCGGTAATGAATGCAGCGTGGCGATCGCTGCCTTGTGAAACACAGAAACTCGTTAGCATTTCAAAGCTCGTCAGGTGGTGGGGGTTTAGGTTAAACTGCTGTACGATGGGGGGGCACCGGGGGACGCGGGGTTAGAACAAACAGTGATGCTGGTGACCTTCAACAAGTTTGTTTGTCATCGACTCATCAGAGGAAACGGAGACCTGCTGCAGGGGTGGAAATCATTTTTAACTGTATTCCCCTCAGAGATCACTAATGTCCCTTTTTTATTTCTTTCCCTCTTTGTCATTGTGCCTTTGTATTTCACCGTTTCATGTATTTCTCCCCTCGTTTGGCCTCTTCCTGGCTTCTTCCCTCTTTTTAGCAGCCCATTGCACTGCAAAAACACCAATTATTACAAGGACTTTGGTCTAATTTCTTGTTTATATGCCTTAGCACAACTGAAATAAGAAAAACTGACTTGCAAATAACTTTTCAGCAAATTGTCGGAACTTGTTTTACGTCAAAAATTCCTTAATATTGATGAAAAAGTTCTAGTTGCAATGGCAGATTATTTAACGTATAAAATGGAAAAAAATGTTTTGTTAAAAGTGAAATAATCTTCCAGTGGAAGTAGGAATTATTTGCTCAAATCGAGCTCTTATTTGTTGCTGAAAAGCTACTTGTAAATTAGTTTCGTCTTTTATTTTAAGGATATGAAGATATTTGCACTAGAAATTAGTCCAAAATTTGTATTATTTTTTGTCCTTTTGCAGTGCAAATGCAGCTTTACTTCCCTTATTTTATTGTTTTCTTATACTTGAGCTTTTCCGCCTCCTCTGTTAAAGCTGCAAACTCTTTCTTTACATTTATCCATCTTCCTCCTGTATATCATTTACTCCTTGCGTCTCCTTATGTTCTTTATTTGAGCTTCAATAAAAACAGACAACGCATAACAGAGCAGTTAAGGAGGAATTTCTGAACAGTAATTTCTGTTATGCATCGGTAGCTTCAGGCTAATGCTAAGGAAGTTTAAGGCAGCGTGTAGCTGGGTTTGTTTATGCCGACTTCCTTCATCAATGATTGAGAGGCCGATAAGAATTTTCTTTTCTAAATGTAAAACTCTTTATGTCAATATTGATACGCTTTCTGGCAAGAGAATATCTGTTTACAAAATCTTTCTGGGACTTTCATCCATCCATTTTCTAACACCCTGGTCCCTGGTGGGGTCAGGAGGTGATGCTGCCTCTCCAGCTAAGGTTTCGGGCGAGAGACTGACGACCCTGGTCAGGTCGTCAGTCTCTCGCAGGGCAACACACACACACACGCACACACACACACACATACACACACACACACACGCACACACAAGGAGAATTTAGAGAGTCATGTTTATGGACTGAGGGAGGAAGCCGGAGTACCAGGAGAGAAACCACCGTGCACAGGGAGAACATGGCTGGGAATCGAACCCAGGACCTTCTTGCTGCAAGGCAGCAGTGATACCAGCTGAGCCACTGGGCATCACATGTGTTATCTTTTAATACTGAAAACAAAATATGACAAAATGAACAAATTTACACAAAAATATCACAATTAGTGTGGAAAATTTCTCAGAAAGGATTCGGACCAATTTATATTACTGAGTTGAAATGAAAAAGTTGATTTGGAGCTTAATTACATTTCTGAATGGAGAATATTTAGTCTTAGGGTTAGGGTTAGGGAAAGCCAACATCCCAATAAGTTTTCTATTCTGACCCATTTCTTCCCACCTTCCCAACGCCACATAATAAAAATAAACAGGAAAAACTGGAAGTAATCCAATCAGCCGTGGAGCGGTGACACGTTTCAGACCGAGCGGCCGGGTGAGCGGGTCGCATTTCCTTCGTCTGCTGTAAACTCTATGAAATTAGTCTAAACTGTCTGTAAGCTGATTTCTGAGGAGGCGGCGGGTTGGGGAGGCAGTTCGTAATTCCAGGATTTTCTCCAGCACAAGTGTGAAGTGTGACGTGTAATGGCAGCCGGCCGCGGCGGCACTGAGCCGACATCAGGCCGGAGTTAATAGAGGCGATAAAGAGTCTGCCAGCTGGCAGGAGAAACCTCCTCGTCTTCCTCGCTGAGCGCTGATCGCTCTGAAATCCTCCAGAGAGAGAGTCATGTTCACATTCAAAACATTTCCAGGATGTTCAGAGCAGGAACGACCACTAAATTATCCTTCTCCACTAAAACCTAGAAACCAAATTCTCAGCATTAGAGTCCAGTGAAGTAAAATGAGGAGCTGTTGGTTTAAGACTGACTCAGTCAGCAGGAGGGTTGGAGGGTCTATTAGTCCCAACTAATTGTCTTTGTTTGAAGGTTTTTCTTTCAGATCAGAGAGTTATCCAACTGGAAGCGGCATACTAACCCCCCGCCGCCACCGCCGCCCCTAAAGGGGAGCGCGGGGTTTCCTTCCTCTTCATCCTGCTGCAGATTTAATTTTAAACCTGAAAAACTTTGAGCAGGGATGCAGATATTGATCAGCAGGCTGCCGATTGATTGGCTGATTTTCAAATGAAGCGGTCAGACCCATGTTGGGTTTCAGTTTCAGCTGGGTCACCAACGCCGGGTTTTTGATCGTTTTTTAACTTCAAAGTTAAAGCTGATAGTATTTTTTTAATATGCAGGTTTTGGGCTTCAGTTCAGCTGAAAATTGGTGATTAGAAAATCCAGGGTTGTCACAATAAGCAATTAATCAATTAATTGATTGATAAATTGAAACAAACTCAATAATTTTCATTTGAATGATTTATCATTTTTATCTTTTCTCTCTTTCTACTAAAAACTGAATGACAAAAGTCTTCAGTCTGGTGTTTTGGTCTCAACTAGACATGCTTTAGCATTAGCTTCCACTAAATACTGTGTTGGTATAGCGCTTTAGCATTAGCTTCCACTAAATACTGTGTTGGTATAGCGTTTTAGCATTAGCTTCCACTAAATACTGTGTTGGTATAGCATTTTAGCATTAGCTTCCACTAAATACTGTGTTGGTATAGCGTTTTAGCATTAGCTTCCACTAAATACTGTGTTGGTATAGCATTTTAGCATTAGCTTCCACTAAATACTGTGTTGGTATAGCGTTTTAGCATTAGCTTCCACTAAATACTGTGTTGGTATAGCGCTTTAGCGGAAGACATGTTTCTGATTAGCGCTTTAGGTTTAGCGCAGCTAAAGATGAGAGTTTAGAAAACATCAAAAAAAGTTTCTAAAAGTACAATCCTGGAAAGTTTCAGTAAAATTTTAGAAAGTAACATAAAATTTCTCACTAATATTGAGAGATTTTACGTAAACAAGAATCAATAGATTTCAATTCTCTAAACAAACTGAAGGCCAGTTCCAGGCATGGCATTTTTCTAGCTGAACGTTTACCAATAAATTAGTTCAGACAGGATGAAACGGCGTAACAACATCCGGATTCTTGGACCGGAACCCCAAACCTGGAACGAATCAAATGCTGCCGCCAGAGCATTTCACAAGAGAAGAAAAGTTATTTATAAAACCTGGAGACGACAAAAAGGCCAAACTGAAAAGTTTTTAAAGACTCTTAATGGTTATAATTCAGGAATGATCAGATTTAGAGGTTTACTAATATTGTGACAAATTGAAACTGAAGATGTAAAGTTATAACAGATTTAATATGGAAATCTTGTACTTAATTTTGCTATCAGAATGAGAAAGTGTTTTCTTTTAGTCCTGTTTCACTGATGAGTCGAGTAAAATGAGTTTTATGCAGAGTTGCTCCATTTTCATGTAAAATGTATTATTTTCTTGGACACTTTTCTGTCATTTCTTTGCTGTGATGGTTGATGAAACTCCCTCGCTCCCTCCGTCGCTCCTCCAGGACTCAGAAATAATCTGCTGCGACGGTTTTAACATTTAAACATGTTTCCTGTCACAACTTCTCCTGTTCTGTGTGAGAATTTTGTCTTGTTTGTTTGAATTTTAGCGGCTCTCCGCCCTCCTCCTCCTCATTGTGTGTTTTCCACTTTAAAAAAGTCCCTGATTGACAGGAGTAGAGATAATAGAGCGCCAGGCGGGGTGCTGGGGCCAACAGGGGCCACCTGACCCACATGACAGACGGGATGGGGGGCTCCTCAGGGCTGTGTGTTCGGATCTGACAGGCTTCACCTCTCAGATCAGGAAACACAAAGCAGCAGCAGCCTCTTATTGTTTTTATTGTCTCCCACTGAGGAGGGGAGGCTTTTGGGGGAGGAACAGGGTCAACAATAGGGGATGGCAGAGGGTGACGGGGCATTTTTACATGAGCTCACCCTCTATTGCCCCCCCAGCTCTTTGAAGACGCTTTGGTTCTGTGCCACTGTCTCTGTGTGAGCAAAATTCACATTTTGCTTGTTTTTGTTCTTCCATTTGTGTCTAAACTTCTAAAAACAACAAAGTGCTTAAAAACCCCATCCAGCTGCATTTTGGAAATGAGCTCAAGTTTTTTGTTGTCTGGAAGACGAGCTGCTTCAAAATCCTTCAAAATGTTCACAAATCAGCAGGCGCTGCCCGTTACCTAGCAACCCCAGCCCCGTTACCTAGCAACCCCGGCAGAGCCCAGCCCCGTTACCTAGCAACCCAAACAGAGTTTTTTTTACCTGCAGAAGCACCAATCCACCTTTTTTAACTTCAGATACCGAAACAGATATGAGGTTTATTTTCAGCCGAACTAACAAAATTAGCTTAACGAATGTAGCCTTTATCTGAAAGCTATGCATGTTGCCTACCAAGATGGCAGCTCTTGTGGGATCTATGTATAGCTTCACAAGCTTGGTCAAACATGTAAAGATAAACTGCACCAAACTTTCTTTCAAATGGCTCAGAAAGGGACATCAGGAATTCTAAATATGATGTAAAATAAATAATAAAACATGGCGTCACTCGGAGCACAAAGTGTAGAATTAGACTGAATAGATTGGCCGCATTGTCACTGATATTGATATCGGATCAGTTCATCTGTAGCTGTACAATGGCTGCTGGGAAAGACAAGTGTTTGTTGATGACTTGCCATCCAGAAACCACCTACTGCATTCTTGTTGGCTGTGCAGGAGGCTCTACTAATACTTTTCAAAGACGTATGGTTGTATAACTGTTCATGTCTTTGCAGCCATTTTCATGTGCGAGTGAAATGAGTTTCTTCTCCGATTTTAAACATGTAAATCATAAAGACGTCTTTGAGCAGAGCCAGACCTGAAACTGATCAGTGTGAGAGCAGCACACACTGCCGACTGTGTTCTGGTCACACACACACACACACACACACACGCACACACGCACGCACGAACACGCACGCACACACGCACGCACGAACACACACACACACACGCACACACGCACGCACGCACGAACACACACACACACACGCACACATGCAGGCAGGCAGGCACACACGCACATGCACACACACACACACACACACACACACACTCACACACACACACGCACACACTCACACGCACAGACACACACACACACACACACACACACACACACACACACACACACACACACACACACACACACACACACACANCACACACGCACACTCACACACACGCACGAACACACACACACACACGCACACACACACACACACACACACACACACACACACACACTCACACACTCACACACACACTCACACACGCACACTCACACACACGCACGAACACACACACACACACGCACACACACACACACACACACACACACACACGCACACACACACACGCCTGGTGGAGAGTTCATCATGGGTCACTGTGGTAACCACAGCCAAGAGCCCCAGTGTCATTTTACAGTCAACATGTGGCTGCTGCTGTGTAACATGTTCAGTTAACACGATCCGACATTTTTGGAATAATACGGCGGTGAGGAATCCTTCAGCTCCGACGCGGCCGGTCAGGACTGCGGCGCTGCTAACACCTCCTGTTGGAGAATTATGGCTCAGCCGCCACCTTACTGATATCATGTTGGACTCCATTTTGCTTTCATGACTGTCTTAAATCTTCGTGGCGTAGATTCAACAACGTGTCGGAAACATTCCTCAGGGATTTTGGTGCAGCGAGGAGACAGGACACTTTGGCGGCGCATTTTCCCAGCATGCAATGTCTGTTATGGAAGCTTTCTGCTTTGTGATGTGTAAAAAAAACGGACCAGTCACCGCCAATGGAGCCTGTGTTGCTCTGCATACGTCAACCAGTTTGATATTTGGAAAATAAATTATGTCATGTAGGGTCATATCACTCCACACCACAAGGTGGAGCTGCCCATAAGAAGATGGCAGGAAGCGGCAGAAGGACGATGGCGCCGCAGGTTTTTAATCACTTATCACATGAACTAACTTATTTGTTTGTGATATTAATTGTTTCTTATTTAATAAAAACACCAGATTTGTGTTTTTCTGACATTAGCAGAATATAAATAAACTTTTGCACATTTGAACTGACTTTATTTTGGTAAATTGTCATTTACATTAAACACAGGAAACAAAAAAATAACAATAAACAAACCAATAATTTACCAAAAAAGGAACAGGCTGACGCCAAAGCTTTACTAGCCCGCCCTATTTATATACATAACAGTTTACTAAAATATCAAATACACATAAACATCTGCATAACTGCACACATTTGTAACAGAAGCTTTTGACGTCGATGCATGACGAATATTGGGGTCATTTTGTTTGCAGAGAGGCTCATCGCCGGGTCTATGATGTTATTACAATGTAATAATGAGAGTAAAACGGCTAATATTAATTCCTGAATGGAAATCGCAACATTGCTGCATTTATAAACCGCAGGGTTCTGGTTTTACTGCGAAATGTGTCGCAGACGGGTGGAAAATCCAAAACCTGCAGCCAATTAGCAGCAGCTAAAAAGTAATTAAGAAATGAATCAAGAGTGAGAAAGTATTTATTTGGTAAAAACTCGACTCAACTAAGTTGATGAAAAGATCAGTTGTTTAATATTTAAGAAGAACATCATCAAATTGACCAAAATGTAAAATCAATAGAAATTTTTTTATTTTAAAGATCAAAACCAAAAATAATTAGGCTAAAGAAATTTTTCAAAATTAAATTCTCTAAATGCAAAATGTAGGAAACGTTAACGAAGTGAGGTTTTGATACGTTGTTGGGATGGAAATAATAAAATGATGGAATAATTTTTACTTTATAATCTGGAGTAAAAAACAGACTAAATGCCATTTGTCTGATTCCTCAGTAAAACATATTTTCCTGTAATTGTTGTAAATCTGCTCTGGTGAGAAACCAGCAGCGGCTGTTTAAATGAAGGAGTGAAGTTGAAGCTGTTGTTTCGCTCGGGTTTGATTGGGCGACGTCGTGTGAGGCAAAGGCTGAAGGTTTCTCCTTCCTCTAGCCCGGATCGGACCCGGATCGGACCCGGTGTGTGTTCAGCTGGGAGGATCAGGTGTTCACACAGCAAATCAGATAGTTTTGTCTTGCAGCTTGTAGCTTCTTGTCTGAACCAAGAGGAAACACTGCAGCCATTGTAGGCCAGCCTTGTCAGTGCAGAGTCACGTTACATTAACGCACAATGGAGAGGCGAATATCTCCAGAGGGCATCGATCATGTGACTGCAGGGCAGAAATAATAAAGCTGCTCTCTGCGGCTGCTGTGGGAAAATCCTTCTCCATCATTAACTCTAATCCAATAACTGCAGAAATGTGGCTGCATGATGTCATGCGTCGCTGTTCGGATATTCTGGGGAAACTTCGGAGGAGTTCCAGCCGCACTGAGCAACATGTTTTCATCCGCTTGCACAACTTGGATTTATTAAAGCAGCGATGGGGTGAGGAGCAGCATCGTTAAAATCACTCATCAAAAACACACCTGCAGTGTTGCTTTGATTCATTCAGGTCTGAGAGATCCTTTCCTCTTCATGGCAACCACTCAACTGTGCAGAACGCATGATTGGACCCAGCGTCGCCTTCGAGCTCCTCCAGACTAGCCAATAGCAATTAGCAAACAGGAACCGCTGAGCTCATTAAAGGAGCTGCTGCTCAGAGCAGCGCTGCTGAAAACGTCGTTAAAGGGTTAATAGAGGAGCCATGTTGGAACGACGTCCTGAAGGCAAAGCTTCAGAAAGAGCAGGAGCTTCTTAAAGAGACAGGGACCCAATTTCAATGCTTCAAATTTCTTCTAAGTCACATTTGATATATTCAGCCTTTTTACAATAACCGAAGGTAACAAAGATGAATATGCGATAAAATGGGACGATGTCTCTGGAAAACACTTTAACAACAATATTTTAAAGTAGAGCTGAAACAAGTAATCGGATTAATCATGATGATCAGTTATTGGCATCATCATCAACTAATGTAGCAGTTGATTCATCTTTCACTGGAGAAAAATGACTCAAAAATGCAAAAGAACAGCTTAAAACTGTACAGAAGCATCTGCCAAGGATTTTTTTTATCGGAATCAACAACTGATCTGGTAATAGATTATCAGAAACATAAACACTAAAAAAAGATAATTTGCTGAAAAAATGATACACTGAGGTCAGTGACTGAGCCAAAACTGTACAAAAACAAATATATTTCCTGGTTTCCTGTAAAAATAACTCTTATCGCCCATCATTAATCAATAAGTAGATCAAAAGCAGCCTGATGCTAAGTCAGATTTGCTTTGTTTTTTACATTCACTAAAGGAATGTTGCTGCATTTTAGGTGATAAAAATTAATTGTTTTTACTGTTAATAAAGTACAAAAATGGTGAAAGTAGTTTAATGAAAAACCTGCAGAATGTTGCAGCTGTTTAATCTGGTGATTAATCGATTCCAATAGTTGATTAATCAATTAAACATGTTTTTATAATAATCATTAGAAAGAAAATATTTAAGTCTTTAAGTTTCATGGTCATAAATCTTCAGGTTTAAACCGAAATCTGTCTTTTATCAGATTCTTTGATATTTAAAGTTTTCCTTCCTGAGCCGTTCTGGTTTAGGTAATTTGGCTCCATGCGGTCTGGGTCGGTTCTGGGTTGGTTCTGGGTTGGTTCTGGGTCGGTTCTGGGTCGGTTCTGGGTCGGTTCTGGGTTGGTTCTGGGTTGGTTCTGGGTCGGTTCTGGGTCGGTTCTGGGTCGGTTCGGCCAGCAGGCTCGCTTTGATACTGGAGTCCGGACCACCTGAGCAGAATGAACCTGGTTTCTCGCTCTTTGGTCCCATTAGCGGCGCGTCGACGCTCCTTGAACCGGACCGTCGTTAATCTGTCGGCAGCCGGTCTCTTCTGTTCACGTTGGAGAGCCTTTGTTATCTCCGCCCTGTCAGGAACGCTGATAAATGACCTTGACCCGACCCCCATCGGCTCGTGACCTGGATCTAATCCACCTGACCTTCAGAGACCGGCCCAGATTAAATCATAAATCACGCCGAGGGGTGCTGGGAGTTCTGACATCACAGCAGTGAATGGAAATTAAATGGATTTACGTCGATGTAAGAGCAGAGGAAACATGCTGCTGCAGCAAAAACAAGATCAGATCTGCTTCTGTGATTTGTGCTCTGAGCTTTTTAACATTTATTTTACATTTTATTTAGAATTGGTAATTACACTTTCTGACCCTCTTAAAGGATTTTCTGTTTATTTTTGACCAACATATTTAATCTGCTGTTTCTGTCAGTTTCAGTTTCTTTACTGATCAAATTTAAGTTTTTTAACGTTTTCAGTCAGTTCAGGTGTTTTTGTGTATCGGACCGGTACCAGTCCACTTCAGGTACTGGATCAGTTCATCCGTAGTTTTAGCTCCGCTTTGGTTCAGTATTCCTTCGACATTCCAGACTTTTCCAGATTTATCAGTTTATTTAACGCAGGTTTTTCTGCAGCTGTCAGGTTTTAAATTAAAACAAAAAACAGAGAATGAAGGAAAGATGAACACATGACTAATGGAGGGATGAATGTGATGGTTGTCAGGTTTCTTCCTGGTTTCTCTGATGTCATTTGGGATTTGTAGATCTGGTTTATCCCATCATTTTATGATTTATTCCTAATTTGCAATAAAATATCTTGTGATTTCCGTCTGAATCGGATTCAAAATGGTCGGAGTTTTGGTTTGTTTTGCTATTTTTTTATTTATCTAGATTTCAGCTGGTAGTTTTCAGATTGTGCTGAAATGATTTGCTGTGACTTGTAGTTTGTCCTCCATGATTTTCCTCCTGTATTCTGATGCTGTAAGTGACGTTTTGATGGCTTTAATGTTTCAGCTCAGGTTGGACGAGTTGCCCGAAGCGTTTAGCAGAAATAGATTATTGCTCAGGTATTTTCTTGGTTTTGTTTTACCTTGGGGTATCGCTCCACTTCATTTTCCACCCTTTAGTCCTAAATGCATCAAATGTTTGCTGTTTTACTGTCCCATGTTCTTGTCTTTAGTCCTGGTTTTCAGTCATTTCTGTCAGTTGCTGCTGTGTAGAGAAGTTTTGGGCCTCAGTCTGCAGAGTTTGGTACTTTGTTCCTTCTGCTTGAGCTCCAGACATTTTGTTTTCTGCTGCTTTTTTGCTGATTCTTCTCTGGTTTTAAACTTAATTTCCTGACTCCTCCGTCAGTCTTTCAATCAATTAGTCAGCCAATCTCTGGTCCTCTAAGGATGATGCTAATGCTGATGGAGGTGGTGACCCTGGTCACCCAGCTGAGACGGACAGAGAGCCTCGGTCCATTAGAGTGATGAGTAATGATGTGAGAACCGAGGGGGACAGAGTTCAGTGAACGCATCGCCTCCACTCCCAGCTGTTAGCGTCACCCGATCCTTCAGCTAACCAAGTTAGCATGCACTTTGCTAATGGTGTTAGAAAAGACAAAGAGGGCGAAGTGGAGGAGAGAAGCATCTCGCTGTCCTGTCTCATCATCAGGATCGTTTTCATTCAGCAGGATGCTTCTTCTGTGATGCTCCAGCTGCTCTCATCCAGCAACCCAAACTCAATCAGGGCAGCACTGATGCTGCATTCAGGTCAGATGGGAATAATCAGCAGCGAGGAACCTCTGAAGTCAAAGTGTTTTTATGATGATGCGGTTTTAAGGGAACCATTTGGATCATAGAATAACTCCTCTGTGTTTGTCAAGGTGCTGAACTTCCAGGAATTTCCTAAAGTTATTGGGCAGAAGTTTTAAATCTTATGATTCTTGATGTTTTCATGTCAAGGAATCAAACTTTCTTGATCAACAAGTTTTCAGACTCCCTAAAGCTGTTTTGCCATTTTCCTTTCACCAATATTCTGGAGGATTTTTAAGGCCTTTTTCCCCCCTGATAGTTTGATAAACTCCAAAATTACATCGTTTGTGGTTCTTTCTCTTTCTGCTCTGAGTCAACCAACCTGTTCCCCTCCTGGCCTGAGGGGGCGCTGCATCACAAACCACTGAAGGAAACAAATCAAAATCCTCTGAAGACACTGAGACCAACTTCCTTCTTCACCAGATGGAAACTAAATGAGACATCAGATTTTTGTTCTCTTTAGTCTTTGCTGATAAATCATGAGCGTTTTCTCCTGCTAGCGTTAGCATTACACCTTTGATTTGGTTGTATTTACCCAGAATGCCCTGCGCTGCAGTCTACTTCCTACCTTTTTAGCAGTTACAATCATTACTGTACAAATTGTGGATTTATTGCTTTGTTAAAAACTAATAATCTGGTAATTACATGCATACCTGTCTGACACGAACGCATTCCTGCTTGAAATAATAAAAACTTCATTCTCTCTGTTTGCCTTTATTTTTATAAGTTTATTTTTATAAGTCATTTTCCAGTCAGGCTTGATTTTTTTCTTCTTTTTTATCTTTTGGGAAATGTTGAGAATAACTGAGAGGCTTTTCAACATATTTCCAAGCATATTTTATGATTTTCCTTCACCTGATGTTAGCTTAAAAACACTTTTCAGTTCTCCTTTAATTAATAATTACATATTTTCTTTCATCTGTTGAGCCTTCAATAAAAAAAGAAAGTTTTCTGGAGTTTGGATTGATGTAACCAAACCTTAAAGTTTCTGTAGTTGGCAGCACAATCAAAGTGATTTAATAGGTGTTTAATTTGATGCCAATAAACGATCATTAATTTCATCACAGACATGTCAAAATGTATAAATCTAACGGTTAATTTTTTGGTTCCACGTCGCTCGAGCTGAATCTGAAACAAGCTGTGATTAACCAGCCTGGATCAGCTAATCAGGACCGACCAAAACAAACCAAATCAGCGCGAGGAAAACCTCATTACCAAAATCTGAATTGGCCCCGTTAATTGGACGGCCTCCACTCCCTCCTCTGCTGCTTCAGCAACTTTAACGGCGCCGTCGTTTTTTCCTGAATGTCGTGAATATTCAGAGACGTGAAGTTTGATTAGTTTGCTTTGGTGAGATCGATTGTTGCATCTGTCAGAGTAAGAAAATCTCTGTCTTTGTGCTAAATTATGCTAATTATACATCAACAGTGCAGCAGCTGTGAGGAGAAATCAGGAAACAAAATCACTTTAAAAGTTTAAAGTTTCTCTGCAGTTTGTCACGGATCCTCCAGATTCCACGTCTCTGTCAAACTGAAAACCGTTTGGATGAATGAAATAAACCAGAACATCGTAACATGAACATCTCACCATGTTTCACCAGTTTGCAGGAACCCGGGTCAGAACAAATCGGGCTTCACCTGGACTTTATCCCACTGGGTCAGAACAAGGAAGACAACCTGAAACTTTCTCACTGGAGCATTAAATCATCAGAGTTCATTTATAATCTCGTTCTGCTCATCAGCCATCAGCACCGGCGCTCCACAGGGTGCCGTCCTCGGCCCGGTTCTGATCCAAACCAAACAGAAAGTTCTTCCCCAAGACCATCTGACTGGAACCAGGCATCTTTGCTCTAATTCAACCTCATCGTCTTTTTGTAAATAAAAAAATAATAATAAAAACTTTATATATATACATATTGACAAAAAAGAAAAAAATCATTTTTGTGTGTCCAAAATGTCTAAGCGGGTTTATTTAGGTTATTTAATTACAGAGATTTTAAAGCGTTAAAAATTAAGACGCTGGAACTTCAGGATTGTGTTTCTGGTACGACTGTAAATCTGACGCACAGGCGACAATTTTGTCTTCAGAGGACAACCTGATGGGACTGGAAGAGACGATCAACGTGTTGTGCTAAAGGATTTAGCCAATCAGCAAAGCTAATCAAATATCCTGGATGCTAAACATGCTAATGTCAGCGTTCACGTTTCTAAAGAGGTTTGATGAATGAAGCTGATGAAAAACAATAAATCTCTGCTTCTGACCATTTACTCAGTAATTTAGCATCAAAAAGGTTTTGAAATGAAATGTTCAAATTTATTTCTGTTTGTTAAAGGGCAGAAGAAATTATTTGAGATTTTTTTGTATTTTTACTCAAATTGAAAAGTTTGCAAACATTTTGTCAGTAATTAAGCTTCAAACTGTATGATGAGTCAAACATTTAGAAATAATTCAGATAATTTTAATTAAACTAAAACAAAAAAAGTTTGGTCTGATTTAACTTCATACAGAGGAAAAATGTGTTTATGTCTCTTTATTCACAGAATGTAAAACTCTGATTGCAATAATTACAAAAGATAATAAATAAACCTTTATATTTGTGATTAAGATAACTGAATCTCCCAGTTTAGTAAAATGAAAATTTACCAACAATTTATCAGCTAAAAGTGATTTTTGGCACTTTTTTAAACCCATAAATGAATTTTTTATTGCAGGATCTCACATTTCTGAAAAGGTAAAAACTACATTTATTCAGTGATTTACTCTGATTCCTGTTTAAGTTGGGATTTATTTGTGTGGAAACTCCCCGTTCATAACAAGGTGCACTGTAAAAGTTGACCTCTCCGTATATTTGAAGAGTTTTTGTTCTCTGATTGCATAAAAAGGTCAGATTTATGTGTCGGTAAGGAGGAAGCCGTGGTGCTGAATTAGTTTTCAGACCTTATTACCAGCAGGGGAATGATTTAGGAAATGCAGGCCGTGTAAAACTGCCTCCTCTCGAGCTCAAACAGGAAATCTGGGTTTGGAACATGTTTAGCTGGCCTGAGATTTAAGTTCTGCGGACTGGAACCGGGTTTTCCGGGCCGCAGCAGGGAAACGAGGCGAAGCTTCAGCTCAGAGCTGCAACACTTCCAGGTGAAGACTCGGTTTAAGGTTACGGTAATGAAACCGCCACCGCCTCCCGTCGTCTGCAGGGACCGGCACCGCGCCGAGGGAGCGCTCCTTTTCCTCACCTTGAATCCCAGATGGGTGGAGTTCCAGTTTTCCAGCCTCATTAGTTTCTGTCTCTGGAGGTTTCAGAGTTCAGCCTGCAGTCGTTACATGTTGACGCGTCTCAGGCGAAGCCTCCAGAGGAACCGGCAGAACGGATTCCTGTCAGGTGTTTCATCAGGGACACTTCAGGTTTTCTCCTGAGTTTGACCTTTGACCTACTCATGAAGTGTGTGGGGAGAAAATGGAGGAAACTAACTGGTTATAGTGAAGCTTTGGTCTCGTGTTTATTTATTAGTGTTTTGTTTTCATCAGTCTGGGTGTCATTTAGTGAAATTTAACCGTTTCTGCTTAGTGACGGGTTTTTGGTGTCTGCTGCTGTTTGCATTCGTTTCATTTTGTTTCATTTCTTTTATCTCCTGGAGTTTTCCCGCTTCCTCTGAGTGGTTCTGAGCGGCCGGCACCGGCAGGAAGCGGGTCCAGCTGGTAGCCGCGTCTCCCTTCTGTAAACAGCAAATCGCTCTGATAAATGGCGCGCTCTGATTAATCGCTGCCTTTCGGGGAAACATGCACACACACAGCCGGCCGCTGATCAATTGTTTCCATGTGTGCAGTTTGGAGCTGTGCGCGCTGAACTCTGGGATGGATTAACCTGGACTCAGAAAGTTTTTTTCTGCTTTCATGTCGTCTGCAGGCTCATGTTAGAAACATGAAGCTGCTGCAGACCTGAAATGTTTCAGTGTGTGTTTTTATTTTCAGGAAACAGTAAAACATGAAAGCAGGAAGTCGCCGTTACGGTTCTCGTTGCGTTAGATCACAGGTTGTTTAGCAGGACTGAAAGTGATTGATTAAATAATCAGTTTCTGGTCCAACCAGTAATTATTCAGCTTGACCTTAAAATCAGTAAATTTAACTTGATGAACCTCAGATCATCGATGCTCTGCTAGGAAAAAACTTTATTTTTTCCTTCTTGTTTAGTTTTCTGCAGTTTTTCTTGTGTCATTTGGAATAAAAAAATTTAAAAGTGTACAGAAATTGTAATTTTTTTTTATTGTTTTCTGTTCTGTCTTGTTAGAAGAAACATTTTACATGAAAAAAAAATCAAACTTTTCAGCTTTTTCTTTCCCTTATTTTCTTCTTCTTTTAAGAAGGAAAAAAACATTTTAACATCACAAACTCCTTTTTGCTTCTTTTTTCCAGTTGACTATTATTCCCTTTTTGTCCTTCACTTTTTTCTTCTCTCTTTTTTAAGACTTGATCAAAGGAAAAAATGTCAAAAATAAATATATAATATATTTCGCTTCATTTTTGTGACATTTTTGTAAACGAGCTGCTTCAGAAACCTTCCTTTGTCGTTAGCTAGCAGCCGCTAGCAGCCGCTAGCAGCCGCTAGCAGCCGCTAGCAGCCGCCAGCAGCCGCCAGCAGCCGCTAGCAGCCGCTAGCGGCCGAGCTCCAGGACGGTGTGGTTCTGTCTGTGTTGTACAATGGCTGCTGGAAAAGACAAAGTGTTTTGCTGTTGACTTGCCATCCATGTTGTTTTCTTGTTGGCTCCACATGAGGATCTTAAGTACAAAAATCTCACAAAGTAATTTTGGCTTCATGATGCTTTACACCTTTCATTACTGTAAAAAATAAATCTTACTATTTTGTAAATATTTCATGCTCAATTTATTGTTGAGCCGGAAAAAAATTCTCTTGAAAACGTTTTGATTTTACTTTTTAAAGTAGGTTTTGTTTTTTGGCTGTGGAGTCGGCGAGTTGCTGTTTGGACGCCCCAGACGTTTCCCGGCCTGTTGAAGGATTTGCGGCTGAACATGAAACGTCCGTTTTCCCTCCAGGTTCTTCCGGGGCGACTACACGGTGGAGGTGGCGATCAACGACTACCTGGACATCTACTGCCCGCACTACGAGGCGCCGGAGCCGGCGGAGCGCATGGAGCACTACATCCTGTACATGGTGAACTACGACGGCTACATGAGCTGCAGCCACTATCGCAACGGCTTCAAGCGCTGGGAGTGCAACCGGCCGCAGAGCCCAAACGGGCCGCTCAAGTTCTCCGAGAAGTTCCAGCTCTTCACGCCCTTCAGCCTGGGCTTCGAGTTCCGGCCGGGACACGAGTACTACTACATCTGTGAGTACCTGAAGGTCACCGGAGGGCAGCTGCAGGTCTGGGCTTTGACTGGACCGCTGAAAACCTTAGCTGGTTCTCTTAAGCAATTTTTTAATTTATTCTGACCAGATTTTGGGAATAGCTTTTTTTTAGCTTTTGGTGAGTTTCCTTTCCTCGTTCCCTGTTGGGGTGAACTTACTTTTCCACACAGTTTTCCCATCTGGGCTTCTTCTTTAATGAAAGAGAGGGTGCACTTTCTTTTTCTACTT
This sequence comes from Poeciliopsis infans, assembly GCA_903067105.1. Classification (NCBI taxonomy): domain Eukaryota; kingdom Metazoa; phylum Chordata; class Actinopteri; order Cyprinodontiformes; family Poeciliidae; genus Poeciliopsis; species Poeciliopsis infans. The sequence goes on along the minus strand of CAEGAA010028328.1, from coordinate 11,639 downwards.
TACTGATAAACTGGATCGACCAGAACCAGCTGATTGATTCACTTTGTGAATTATTTAATTATCCAACATGAAGCCGTTATTTCCTGTCGATTGGATCGCCGTCTGAACGCGCCGGGTTCACTGGATCGGGTCAGAACCGTCAGAAACTCACTGCAATTCAGACGCTTCTGGACGTAATTTATCCTCCAAGCTGGAAAACATTTCCTACATTTTCCTAAATAATTTTCCTAAATTGTCCCGTTTGGACTGAAAGGCTCAGAACCGCCGCTCGCTCCAAATGACACTTAATGACTCTGAGTGAAATAAGCAGAAACATGAATAAAACATCATCTCTCTGAGTCTCGCTCAACGTCAAACAGCAGAACAAAGAATCTGAATCTGCAGTTTAATTCAAAACCGTTTTATAAATTCATTTATTCATCTGGATTAAATTCAGCTCAGCTACCAGAAAACCAAATTATCCCAAGATCAGAAACGCTGCTGTGGGGAAAAGCACGGGGAGATGTGGGCAGAAACACACTGAGGCTGAAGCACGGCGGTGGAGGGGTGATGAACCGGGACGCTTCCTTGTTTCCTTCCTTCTTTCCTTCCCCTGCTTTATTTTCTCACATTTAAATTCTGAGCACTTTAAAAATTCACCATGAATTTATGAATTTAAAAAAAACGACTGAAGCTCAGGAACGCCCATATATGGCGCTTGTGTTGTTTTGCTGTTTTAAACTGGTTTCCATTATGATGTGGAGGCTTCAAACTGGTTTCCTTTGTGTTTCCTCTGCAGCGTCTCCACATCCCAACCTGGCTGGGAAGCCGTGCCTGAAGCTGAAGATCTACGTCAAACCTAGCAGTGAGTCGTTTTTAACCTTTGACTTCATGTTCAAAAGGTCCAGATCTGATTCTGCAGGAGCCGAAAGGCTAAAAGCAACGAGTCCGAAACAAAACCCACAAATTAAAAACGATTCATTCAGCACTTCATGCCCACCATGCTTTTATTATTCACATCGTTTATAATAAAACAATCATTTCAAAAGAAATTTGAACCTAAACTTGACAGACTTCATTCATTTTTATGCTTCAGCAAATAGCTATGGAGCAAAACTGTGGCCAAAAAGTTAAAACTCAAAAAACAAAAATTCAAAAAAGTTCAAAACTACTTTTCAGATTCATTTCTTTTTCAGTTTCAAAATAATTTTTCATTTCCATTTTTGTCAGTTTCATTTTGTTCTGTTGAACAAAATTTGTGGCCGCAATTTAGCTCCTTAAACAGCTGCTGCATTAACACACCAACTAAAGTCAGACAGCCTGAATGCCTTCAACAACGATTGATCTCATAATTCTGAGATTAAAGTCAAAATTTTGAGGGAATAAAATCAATTTTTTTATTTGTTCTTTGTATTGGCTCTAATATTCTTCCATAGACACCAAATGTGTTTTGTTTTTGTAAATGTAGAGAGGCTGACCTTTAATGACCTCTAGAAATATTTATTAGTATCTTTAAAATCAGAATCACATAAAACTTTTGGCACCAATTTTGTTTCATTTGAAGACATTTCAACCAAACTGGGATGAAACCAGTTTGTACTGGGTCAGGCGTTCTAACTTTCCTCAGGCAGAAAACATCAAACTCGTAAATAATAAAGAAATTTCATGTGAAATGAGCTCTGCTGAAAAAATATTCGTTCAAATATACAGAAACATTTTTATCATGATGGAAGTGAAATAATCAATATTAATGAATTATTGACTTAAATAATCTCCCATATGGAAAGTTATTTGTTAGTTTTGTCTTATTTTAAGCATATTAAGATATTTTCACCAGCTAGTTTTTCACCGCTATCTAGCTGTGAAGCCTTTCCTACATCTCCCAGAATGCTGTGCGGTTCTGGGTCAGAGTTCAGAGAATATTCTACATATTGAATATTCTATACCTCTCGATATTTATCACGTGTTCATTGCGATATGTATCGTTATTGGTTTATTATCCCGCCTTATTGTTTGCTGTTTGCCGACTAAACTGTCAAATATCCCAGCTGAGCAAATCTATAAATATATAAAGAGAATCCATTGCAAACGTTCCAGAACCGTTAATTGTGTCGAAATGAAGATAAAATCAAACCCAACAAAGATTTAAACTGGTTTCTTCACATCTTGAAGCTGTTTCTACCAACCAAGGCTTTTCAAAGTATTGACTGAAACATCAGTACTTACCCCGTATCGTTTTCCCTGATTCACACGTGAAGCGGATTACTGGGGTTGTTCCGACATCTGGTGTGAATTTGGGCCGTTAGAAGCGTGTTTGTGTTAAACACTTGCTGCTCCTGCAGTAAGGAGGCGCTCTCTCCTCCGCTGGACGATGCTGATCTGATTCATGAGTATTTTTCTCATCTCCGCTTTGTGGAGCAGATGAGCTGAAAGACTCATTACTGTGACCAACACTAGAGCGGCGCCGGCTGGGCCTGTCAGTCACTCTGCTGCTCAACACGCACAGCTGCACAGACCCACCTGACGGCACCCAGGCTCGGTTCTGCCCGGCTCGGTTCTGCCCGGTTCGGTTCTGCCCGGCTCGGTTCTGCCCGGTTCGGTTCTGCCCAGCTCGGTTCTGCCCGGCTCGGTTCTGCCCGGTTCGGTTCTGGCCGACTCGGGTCGGTTTTATAAAACAAATCAGAACCAGAACCTGTGACTAGAAAACACAGTTAGTTCATTATATCCAGCGCTCGGTTCGCTCTGAGCGATGCTGCAGCTGGTTGTTGTTTTTACTGTATTGAGTTATGAATAAACGGAAAACGATCTTTGAAAACGAAGCGTTTTGAGTCAGTTCAGCTCTTTCTGTATTGGATCAGCCGATACTGGAACTCAGAGAGCATCGGCATCATCAGTTTAAATGTTTTTCTTTCAGACGACTCCATCTATGAATCTCCAGAGCCCTTCCTGACGGACGACACCACCGGCGGCGGCGGCGGCAGCCCGGCTCTGCCGTCCGCCATGTTGCTCTCCCTCCTCCTCATCCTGCTCCTCGCCTCCTCGTAGCACCTCCTCCTCTCCCTCCCGCTGCGGCCGGGACACATTTGGGAAGCGAGCGCAGCTCCCGCTCCCTGACCTCCGACCTTTTCCTGGACGTGGATGAGGAGGCGGAGACCGGCAGCGAGAGGAGCTGCGTCTGGAGTTTCTGGAAACTTTTCTGTTAAAAAAGCAAAAACTCTGTTTCAGATCTGAGCGCCGAGGCTCCACTGACCTCCATGTTCACAGCTGGCTGGAATTCATGCATTTCAGGAAACGCGTTAAAAAAATCTGTTCATTCTTTAAAATCTCATTTTGTTCATTTTCAAGTTGAAGCCAAAGTTTTGTACGTCTGATCTTGAAGCCTCGCTAAGGCCATGCAAGCTGTTGCTCACCTAAAACAAAACAGTTTGAAGCGTCGATATGTTTCACTCTTTTCCATTAAGACTAACTAAATCTTACTAAAACCTTAACGAGCTTCTATTATGTAAAATTCACATTTTGCACGTTTTAATGCTTCCATTTGAGTCTGAACAATTCCTAGAAACAATTTTAAGCATTTAAAAAATCAGCCAGGAGTTTTTCTGGCAATAAATTCATGTTTTTTGGTGTCTAGAAAACAAGTCGTTTGAAAAACCTCTGGAACGTTTGACTGGCATTTTGCCGTTACCTAGCAACCCCAGCTGAGCTACGCCCGTTACCTAGCAACCCAAAAGGAACTCCAGCTGGGGGTAGCGCTGTACAATGGCTGCTGGAAAAGAGTGTTTTGTTGTTAACTTCCCATCCAGAAGCCACTTGATGCATTTTAGTTGGTTGTGCAGGAGGCTCCACTTCTGCTTTTCAAAGATGTACAGTTGTATAATTCTGCAGTCATTCTCACATGCGAGTGTCAACAGTTGGGGGCGTGGCCAGCGGCAGCTTATTTGGATTTAAAGAGACAAGACAGGTAAAATCTCATCCTCTAAATATGATTTTGTGCAGGAAATGTGAAGAACATATTTTATTTTATCCATAGATCTGTCCTTACCTGTTCTAGGTCACCTGTAATGAGAAAGTCAAACTCTCTCCAACTAGTGTGTGGTTTTTAAATGGAAACTTCATTTATTTACCTGAACCTTAAGGAAAATTTAACCAAATTCACACTTTCTATGTTGAAATCTCTCCCAAAATAATACTTTTGTTACACAAATAAAACTTAATTATGCTTCAAAATAATTTGTTTGATTGTAATAAATTTGTGAATTAATAAAAAATAGCATTTTTTAAACTAGACATGTTAATTTCCTTATAAATGTGACAGCTAAAAATAGTTTAAAGGTTTCATTAGCAATGAACAGTGCCATCTGGTGGCCACATTAAACACTGCAGCTTTAGCAAACTGCCAACATGTCTGGAAAACTTCACCAAAATACTGAAGTTTCTCCCTGTTCCATGAAATCTTTTAGTTTCAATCTGCAATAATTAAAAATTACAGCAATAAGAGATAAATTGAAGCAATGTTTAAATAAATGATGAGTAGTTATTTAGATAAATGAGTTATTTTTGGATCCCTTGTGAATAAAAGGACTTCAGTTCTACCTGTGCAGCTTGGCGGTCAGTGGAGTCCAGCTTCAGCCTGAAAAACTCATCAGAGACTGAAACCATCTGCAGCTTTCATCACTGGGAACTTCATCTGTCTGCATGAAGAGGGGAAGGCTCCACCCAGAGACGGCCATGTTTCAATCACTGATGGTCGCAGCGAGACACAGTTTCCACCGGCAACAAAATCAATGCAAAAACCACAAAGTTACTCAAATATTCATGAGTCACATCAGTCAGACATAACGGGCTGAAAGGTGTGTTGCTCTCAATAACTGTTTTCATTACATATGTCAGCAAAACATTGATATTCTGCTAATGTTGAAAAACTACAATTTCAACATTTCATTAAACGGAGACTTCCTGTCATCTTCTTTGTCATTTCCACCAGTAGTAACATCCGGTTGTTGATCATGTGGCCCGAGTGATGCGAAGAAAGGTTTCCATTGCAGTTTTGTGAAACACATTAATTTTGATACAGCAGAAAAACAACCTCACCTTGGCGCATAAAACTGGAGCTTTTTTTAGAAATTGATGTTTCCAATGAAGCAAATTAATTTTCTTGATTCCAATTTGCACATTTTTAAGGCCAGTTTCCAGTTTAGCTGTGTTTCCACTACAACTGTCAGCAAAACGTCGATATTCTGCCAACGTTGACAAACCCTTCTTCAAAATTGCAGCGTTTCCATTAAATGGAGACTTCCTGTCGTCTTCTTTGTCGTTTCCTCCAGTAGCAACATCCAGTTGTTGATCAAGTGACTCTTATGATGTGATAAACGTTTCTATTGCAGTTTTGCGATGGTGCTGCTTGCGATGCGTCTAAACGTCCTCAGACTTGGTGAACTGTGTTTGTGGATGTTGTGGCTCAGCTCTGACTGTGATCTTCATCGTTAATAATCGGATTATAAACCGTCCAGCCCTGCAGCAGCCAACGCCCCGACGCCTTTCCTTCCTGAAAACCTGCCAAAGACTTGCTAAACTTTTTTATTGGATGCTTCTTTGGAGTCGGGTTTGGGCTGGTGGATGATTTAAAGGGGCGGAGCTTCCTTCTTGTTTTCTAAATTTTGTCGTTTTGTTGTAAATAAAAAGTAAAACCGAATGTCCTGCGAAAAATACAAATGTACAAATATATAAATGGCCTTTTTCTCCCCCTCCCCCACTGGTGCTGAATTTTTAATGACTGCGAAACAGCGCCACCTTGTGGTGGCGCCTTTCATCAGAAAAACCCCAAACTTTGTGTTGTCTTCATCACCTCATGACGTCCTTCCATCCCGATGGAGGGAGGCGTGTCCTTGTGAGCGGAGGAGCCAGGGGCATGCTGGGAAATGCAGTATCTCAAACGGCGGCACTGTGACGGAGGACGGGCGAAAACGTTTTCAGAACGGACGTTTCCTTTCTGCCATGTTGTTTTGAAACCCAGGAGATTATCATACGATGTAAAGTCTGATGTTTGCTGTTGTTTTAGTTCCTGTTTGGTTCCTGCCTGAATCACAATGCATTCTGGTCGCTGTAGTCCTGTGAGTTCTGGTTCTGTTGCTGGTTCTGGTTCAGTGGGTTCTGTTGCCATGTTAACGATGATTTCTGTGTGAATGAATTTAGTTTTTTTGTGGCACTAAACGTAAAAGAAGAGGAATAGTTACAGAAAATAAAGCTAAGTGTATTCAAGGAGGAAATGTTTTTCTACATCAAAATGTCTCCATATTCTATTCTTTCAAAGACAAAAAAAAAATCTGTTTTTTTATATTTTCTTATTGGATGCTTATAAAGTCCTGTTGTAAAGTTAAAGCATTTATCTGATTGGCTCCAGAGAGGTCAGAGGTCACAGGCCTCCTTTTGTTAGCCTGCGCTGCATGAGCAGGAGAAATAAATTATATTTCAGAGAGAAAATGTTACGATATGAACCTGTGTTTGATAAAAAGTCACTGCTATTAAAAAGAAGATTTAAGTTCCACTCAATAAGCTTCGTCTGAATTATTTCATATAAACTGATTTAGAATTGAAATTAGAGCAAAGTATGAAAATATTTTAATAATTTTTAACCCTGATGGGAGATTTTTAAACATAACAGATTAATGACTTATGTTAATTTAAAGAAAAGTCCAAACTGTTCCTTTAAATGTTCCTGGTTACAACATGAAATATTTTCTCATTAAACCTGAAACTAAATATTGAAGTTTTCATTTTTATTTTTTTACAAAATTTTTAAAGTAAAATTTTTTTTTATTGTATCTTTAAAATTGTGAAAATTTCCTGGATTAACTTTTAGTTTTCTAGGATAATTAGCTACTGTTTAAGATAAACATTTATTATTTTGATACAAAATTTTTTACAATTAAAAAATTGATGTGTAACTGTAATAAGTTCAAAAAGATCCCAAATAAAACAAAGCTCTATGTTTTTGTACCATAACTGTAAAAATACAGACAAAAAATCCAATGAAAAAACTCCAGATCAACTGAGGTAAATATATTTTAGATGCATTTCAAACATTGCTAAGCAAATATTTGAATCTAAAGAAGTTTATAAATATGAACTACATTTTTAGGTAAAAAAAAAACAAAACTTTAAAATTATAAAGCAACAAAATTTTGGAAGTTTAAAAATTGTCATAAATAAGAATAGATTAATGTTTTTAGGCAAAACAAAGTTTATAAATATGAACAAAATATTTGCTGGAAAAAAAATTTACTCTTAACTTTAAAATGTTAACAAACTGAACACAAATGAACAGAGAGAAGCTCAGTTTGAACATTAAAATGTAACATTTAGACCAATAAACAAAAAGCAGCTGCTGGAAAGAAACTGAATGAATCTTAAAGGAACAGGAAGGTTTTTCCTCTGAACTCACCACTGAACTGTGGAGACGTTTCACACCTGTTTCACACCTGTTTCACACCTGCAGATCTTCCTCAGAGTTTCCCGCTGCAGCCGCTCAGTCAGACACAGAGAAACCTGAACGCTGCGCGAGAGGCGGGAAGATGGCAGCGGTCCAGCGCGCCGCAGTTCAGCCATATTGTCATCATTATCTCATTATGAGGTCGGCCAGAGTGCTTGGAGGCCAGCTGAGCTTGGCACGCCGCCCAGGAAACGCGCCGCCGTCGGCCAATCAGTGCGCAGAACTCTCACACTGGAAGTAATCGAGTATTTTTACTTGCAGCTCCAACACAAATTATTTAGATACATTTTTTTAAACCTTTTATTCTGCAGATTGTGAAGATTTTCAGGCTCAGATTTGGCAAAGAGCTTCAGAAATGACTCAAAAGAGATAAAAATTCTCATTAAATAACATAAATCAGGTTTTTTTTTTTAGAATGCACTGCAAAAAACAAATCTAACCAATAAATTTTCATCTGTTGAACTTTGTCATCAATATTAAGAAATTGTGGATGCAGAAAAGTTACTTATCAGTTAATTTTGTCGTATTTGAATTGTAAAAGTATTTGCACTAAAACCGCATCGATCTGTTCATTTTGTGATGTTAAGATTTTCAGGTTAATTTGTATAAATTTGGTTTTAATCAAAAATCAAACCAGATCAGTCAATTATTCTGGTTTCATTTTCCTGAAAATGTTGCTCAGATTCTTCACTTTAAATGTCTGAAGATTTTCCCACTAAATGATCATGCTGGTGATCGATTGTTCTGGTGATTAATCGATTAATCGATTAATCGGATAAAGAAGTCGGCATACTTTTCACTTAAGCAATATCAAAAACACATTAAATGATGCAAATAAAACAATTAACTTTTGCTTTAAATTTTTTTTGTTGCCTAAAAGACAATAACATTCATTTAGTGAATTTGAAGTGGATTTTTGTGAAAACATAATTACATTAATTACAATTAAGTTTTTTGTTTTTTTAAATCTCAAATACAAAATATGTTTTTGTCTTAATTGAAGCTCTGTGTTGCCTTTTTTGAGTGTATAACCAGTTATTACCAAATTATTTGACTATTTCAATAATTAGTTCATAATGATTAATCATTTCAGCCTCATTATCGGTTGTGATAGAATATTTGCTACATAGTTTTCTAGTTTTAAGCTGTTTGCCTTCATCATGTAAATCAGTTTAACAATTTAATCTTTTATTCTGATTTTCCATCTTTCAACAATAACAGAAGTTTACTCACAGCCTGGGAAGCAGCAGGAAGTTGATCTTGTCCCCTTCCTGTCATGTTTAGAATAATGCTGAGTCATCATCTGCAGAAAACTGAAAATTAAACTGATTTGATTCAAATCGACTCGATCAAAACTGAGCAGAAGTTTAAACTCCTTCACTGAACTGAGCAGCGAACAGATTCCAGGTCGATTCTTGACGTTATGCTGCCACCTGCTGGTTGGAATGGATTACTGCAACTCAGCACTGTACTGCATTTTCTAATCTTGATTTTCCAAAAATCAGAAAATCATGAAAAAATGATATTTTGTTTCACCTCTATGAGAAAGTTTCCAGCTTTTTACTGCAAAACAAACAGAAAAATCTTGACTGAATACAAAAAGCACCATAAAAATATTTGAATCAAAAGTGACTTGAAATTTAAAGAAAATTTGGAATAAAAGAAAGATTTGAAAAAATATTTGTGAAAATGATAAAAAGTTTGAAACTGAATTAAAGATTTTAACTGAATCTGAAAAAGTAGCTTTGAATTTTTTTTTTCTTTTTCACATCAATATTTCAGTTTTAATTTTTTTTTGTTCTTTTCAGCTTCAAAATGTTTTGAAGTGCCTTGTTTTTTCCCCCGCTCCTCTGAACAAACCGTATGGCACTGATGACGCTCCGTAGCTCTCCTCCTCCATGTCGCCATGTGGATGCGCGGCCAGCAGGGGGCGCCAGCTGCACAGAGGTTGGTTTGCAGGCTGCAGTTTCTCCAAGATGTTTCTGATTAAGTAAAAAACTCAGATGATCTGGAAGGTAAACATGAAGAATTAGCTTCACAGGTTTTACACTGAAAAAAATTTATTTGGAAAAATATACATTTTGCCTGATTTTTATTTTTTATTTATAAAATTAAGTTGAAATTTTGGTATTTTAAATTCACATAAATAACATATTTTTCTCCAACTCATGGCTTAATTTTAAAATATTAAATGATTTATAGTTTGATCAGTTACTCAGTACTTGAGTCACTTCATGTCAAAGTTTTACTGGAGTATAAATATATTTAACTCTCGATCAATCTGTGGGAACTTTGATTACTACGGAAAAGGATTAGAGCCACTGGGACAAAAATACAAATTCTGGGTCAAAAATATGAGATTAAAGTCATAATTCTGAGAAAATTATGACTATTGATTTTTTTTAAAGCGGCACTAATTTTGCTCCATAGGTCTTGATGATTATTTTCTGTCTAAATGCGAAACTGAATTTAAACACCTGATCAAAGTTCTGATAAATGGCAGAATTTATTGAACTGATCATTAACTGATCAGCACAGTAGCCTGTGGTTGTCAGTGGAGGCCGCCAGGGGGCGCTGTGCTGGGCTCAGTGAGCTCTAATGATTAGAAAATAGGTCAAAAATAACATAAAAATAAATCCCAAACATTTTTCAATCTTAAAATTTTCATCATAATTTTTGTTTTCTGTTTTTCAATCTTTTATAAAATATAAAATGTGTTAAAATCATTTATTTAAATGTTATTTATGATGAGCTTCCAGTTAAATTCAACTTTGCTTCTGAAACTGAAAAGTTTCTGACATAAAATAACTTTGGGAATAAAATAATATTTAATGTGATCAACATGAATTTTTACATATTTTCCATAATAAAAACACAGAGTTCACTTGAAAAAAAGAATATTTGGTTAAAAAGTCAGAATATAAAATCTGATATTAAAATTTCCCTCCACAGAGTCAGGAGGTCAGAATTAATGCTAAATGAATGTAATAATTACTGAACTGTTTAGTAACTGGTTATATTTATTCGAGTCTTTGAAAAAAATGAGTTTTTCTGAGCATTTTCACTTTTTGCTTTTACTTCATTTTGGTTTAAAGTATTTTTTTTGCTCTGGAGTCAAATTTCTGCATTTTTTACCCACTGAATGAAAATCAAACATGTTTAAACTGAAAATCATCCAGACTCAGTTTGTGTTCAAGTTTCGTAATAAAACTGATTTAGAAACATTTTCTGATTTTGTTATTTTTGTTACATATGAATTATTGTCATTTTGGTTCTTAAAATACCAAAATTTCCACTTAACTTTCCATTCTGGTTCATCTGATGATTTAAATAGTAACTAATGGATCATTTTACTTTTACTTGAGAACAAATATGTTGAATTAGAGCAACTGTTACTTTAACTATACCAGCATTGATTCCTGGAAACAAACCAATAACTGAATGTAAAACATGAATCCTTGCAGCAGTGAAAGCAGGTAAACACTTGTGACCTTTGACCCGAGCAGAAGACGGAGGGGGCGAGGGGGGGCACGACGTGCAGGAGGTCGTGACGGAGTGGGGGGGCAATAAGTGGGGCTGCAGGTCCCAGGAGTGCTGCTTCCGGCCGGCGGGAGGAGGGGGGGGGGGGGGCTGTGATCCAATGCAGCCGCCAGTACCGGCGTGGAAACGACGCCAGGCCCCCAGGGGGGCCACGCGGGGGGGCCACGCAAGGGGGCCACGGGCTGCATAAAAACACGCAGAGACGAAGCGGAGCTTCAGATGAAGCAGGACTGTCTGCAGATCCTCCAGAGACAGAAATGCTACGCGAGACCAGGTGAGAATGAAAAATCATAAAACATTAAAACCAACTTTCTGTCTGGAAATGATGCCTCTGAAGCGACTTTCAGTTTCTGTCTTGGTTATTGTAGCATTTCCTTTATCATGGTTCACATTGATAGATGTTCTTATTCTGCAGAGTTTGCTGCGTCCCGCTGCAGCGGAGCGGAAGTCCGGATGAGACAGGAACCAGTGGTGGTGCGTTCACGGACATCCGTTTATTTTATCTGTCCTTTAAGATGAAACTTAGCTTGAAAACGAAACAATTCATCAGAAACAAATAACATATTATTATTATTATTATTATTATTATTATTATTATTATTATTATTATTATTATTATTATTATTATTAT